>RJWJ010029813.1:0-20337 GCA_004363605.1 Indri indri | reverse complement strand
GCCAGCCCTCGACCACCTGGACTCCTGAGCCCAGCTGGCCTCTGCAGGACTGGGCAGTCCTTCAGGGAGTCTTTAAGAAAAAGGACATGGGCATGTGGAACTCTAGCTATGGGGCAGGGGGAGAGTCACATGCAAAATTTTTCTCTTTTAATGAGAAAGAGAGGGAAAATTGAGAGTGAAAATCAGTGTCTGGGCTGGATTATCTGCAGGGGAGGGCTGGGGAAAGGAAGGAGAGAGAAAGGGTATGGGAGGAAAGAAAAATAAAGAAGGGGCCACTCTGAGGGCAGAAGCAGACTGAACCCAGTGTTGGGGAGATGCTTAACATATTCTGTTTACAGATAAGAGAACTTCTAAGAAGAGGCACTGCAAGTTGGGTTAGCCGTATTAAAAGATGACTAATTATAGTCATTTATGGGAACCACTGCTTAGCATTTCCAGCTAATCGTAGCGCAGGCTGGATTACCCATGTCGTGAATATCTGTCAGAGTCTTTTGTTGTGAATTTTATTTGATTGCAACATCTGCTCATGAAGATTCACTGTATTTCCATGCAGCATAGCCACCTACTTGGGACTAAAGCAAAACAACCCAGCAGGAACGCTTTCTAAGAATAAAGAGAAACAAAATACCTGTACGTATACCACATGATTATTTTTTATTATTTTTGAGAAGGTTGGTAAAAGAAGGTCAACAAAACACTAAGGATCTTAAAAAAATTTTGCAGCATCCTATGCCCCTCACTCCCTATCCTTAGCACTGTCACACACATGCACACATGCACACACACACACACACACACACACGCACACACTGTTCATTGAAGATGAGATCCATGACAGTCTCAGAAATTGCAGCGTCAGGCCGGGTGCAGTGGCTCATGCCTGTAATCCTAGCACTCTGGGAGGCTAAGGCAGGAGGATCACTTGAGGTCAGGAGTTCGAGACCAGCCTGAGTAAGAGTGAGATCCTGCCTCTATTAAAAATAGAAAAATCAGCCAGGCATGGAGGCACATGCCTGTAGTCCCAGCTACTCAGGAGGCTTAGGCAGGAGGATTGCTTGAGCCCAGGAGTTTGAGGTTGCTGTGGGCTAGGCTGATGCCATGGCACTCTAGCCCAGCTGACAGAGCAAGACTCCATCTCAAAAATAAATAAATAAATAAATAAAAATAAACAGAAATTGCAATATCTAATCTGCAAACCTGTCCATTATGTTGCTTTGCAGATGAACAGAAGTTGCTTTTCCCATTTTACAAAAAAAAAAAAAAAAGCGATTTAAAAAGCCTAAGTGCCTGTTACTCATGGTGCTTGGGTCATTCAGGAAATCTGTATCATATCAAGCAATGTGCAGTTTGGATTAGAACAAAAGAAGGTTAGGTTGAATCCAAGCAAAAACATGTTGACTTTTAGCTTAAAAACGTGTGTAGTTCAATGCATTAGAGTCACAGTCTTTAAAAGTAACTTTCGCAAATGCATTCTGCGGGTGTGTGTAATGTGTAGCCTTTGGGTTAGTTTGGAAAAAAGGTCAACACACTGTCACCCCTGTGCGAAGGTGCCGAACTGAGGCAGCTGACCAGGGCTTCTCTGCCAAGGGCTGGAATGCAGACACGGAATTGCCTGCATCGTAAAGGAAAGCAGATTCGAATCACTCAGTTCCTATATAAATTCATCAACTTCTATCCAGTCAGCGTTTGGCACCATCCCTGGGGGATCAGTCTTTACAGGCCTGTTGTTCAGATGAAGACATTACAGAACACAAAAGGCATGTCATGTCCTCCAGCATAGCAGCAGGCCCGAGATAAAAACCAGACTTCGGAGTCAGAGTGAGAATAAGCTACACTGTTTAAAAATGTTACTTACTGTTAGCAAAAAAAAAAAAGTAAGGAGTCAGGAATCAGAAAATAAAATATAGAGCAAGATTTTTAAAACATTAATCATTTTCTCCTTAAAAATATTGGTTTCATGTAAAATTGTGATTTAGCCCTTAGTACCCCACTCCCAATAACCTAGTTATTGGGTAAGAACTACATAATGAACTTAGGGGCCATCTATTGGAATCCTCATCTGATATTTGAATCCCTTTTTTGTGCCCCAACATCTTGTCATCCTGCTTCTGCCTCAAGACTTTAAGTAGCAGCAAGTCCATTGCCTGGTGGAGCAACCTATCTGTCTTTGGATCATGCTAATTGAGACACAGAACACCCTGTTACCATGTCACCCCCTGTGTAGTCCTAGAGTTGCCCTCTGGAGACACACAAGACAAGCCCAATCTCTCTTCCATGTGCAAGTCCTTTACTCATTAGGAAACCACAACCACGTGCCTTTTAAGACTGGCTTTATGTCCCCAAGTCTATAAACACCCCTGAGTCATGGTTCCAGGCTCCTGTACCATCCCTACTGCCATCTTTGTCCTGGTTCCTGTTTGTGAATGTTCCTCTTAAGCGTGGAACTGGCAATAGAACTCATAGCACCACCTAAGATTTGACTAGGTTTTGTAGATATCTGCCATGTTTCTGACCACCCCGCAAGCTTTGAACATCCGCCATTTGCACCTGCTTTTCCCTAAAGAAAAAGTCAGGACTTGCTTTTCAAGCCTCCCTTGCAGCTGAGGTTTGGGCATACGATCCTCATACCTTGATCACATGCGACTAAGCATGTGTCGTGGAAGATACGGACGTGAAGAAGGAGTCCTGCGCTGCAGCTGTTCTGGTAAGAGTGGATGCAGTGACAGCTAGGATTTTAGAGCCAAGGGTCCTGAGGTCCTTCAGGGACAGTCCTGAGACTACAAGTGAAGGGATAAGCTACAACACCATGTGTGAGAGTAATGGCTTCCCAAAGATGTCCATGTCCCGATCCCTGGAACCCGATGTGAATATGTTACCTTGCATGGCAGGTGGGACTTTGCAGATATGATCAAGTTAAGGATCTGAGATGGGGAGATGATCCTGGATTATCTGGTGTGCCCAGTGTAATCACAAGAGTCCTTATAAGAGGCAGGAGGCAGGAGGTTCAGAGTCAGAGAAGGTGATGTGATGATGGAAGCAACAGGGAGAGAAGGTGTGACGATGAAAGTGGAAGTCAGAGAGACTTGAAGATTTGAAGAAATCACGCTGCTGGCTTTGAAGATGGAGAAAGGGGCCCCAAGCCGAGGATGCAGGTGCCTTCTAGAAGCTGGAAAAAGCAAGGAAGATCACACTCCCCTAGAGGCTCCAGAAAGGAATGCAGCCCTGCCAACACCTTGATTTTAGTCCATTGAGACCCATTTTGAACGTCTGACTTCCAGAACTATAAGAGAATAAATTTATGTTGTTCCAGGCTACTAAGTTTGTGGTAATTTGTTATAGCAGCAATAGGAAACTAAAACCTCCATACTTAAGCTCCTGAGCCCAGTCACTGTGGCAGCAGGGTCTCCACTACAGCAGTTTGATGCAATGCAGCCTCTTCTGTTAACCGAGACACTTCCAAGCCTGATTCTCTGGCTCTCCCCAAACTCTATAAATTTTCTTTTATCGTTTAGTGAATTCATTTTCTTCTTAAACTAGCTCAAATACATAAGTTCTGTGGCTCATAACGTAGAGGCTGGGTAATCCCTGTCCCACCCCCACCATCCATATAAGCGGCTCCTCTCTCCCTTCCAATTTATTTCTGATTTATCTCTCAGATCCATCTTTGCGGCTCTACTGCTCCTGCCGTGTTTCAGGTCCTCATCATTCCTTTCCTTGATGATTTTCATGCCCTTCTAATTGGTTTCCCTGCCCCTGGTCCCTTTCTACTCCAACCTTCCTCCACATTGCTGCCATACCGTTATCTTTTTAAATCATAGCCATAGTACTTCGTTGCCCTATCGGAAACATGTCAGTAGTGTCCCATTACCACCAGAATAAAGAGCAAAGTCTTCACATGGCCTGGAAAGACCCTTACCACCTTGCCTGAACCTGCTTAGACAGTCGCTGAGAGCAAAAGCTTTGATGTTAGTGACACTTGATGAGCTCTAGGGCCTCGGGTAGGTCCCTGAATCCTGTGGCACCTCATCTGTAAAGTAGTAACAGTAACACCTTCTTCATTTGTAAAGTGGCGATTTAAAAAGAAAGCCTAGCTCGTAGCATCTTCATAAAAATGAAATGAGATAATGAATAAAAAACACACTTGTCCAGTGCTTGGCATAGAGCAGGCATTCAGCTGTAAGTGTGTGTGTGTTTCATGAAGTGCCACTCCCCACTTCGTACCACCAGGTAGTCCCCGTAGCTTCCCTGCATTTTCATGCCAATCCTTCTCCAACCTCAAAGCCCTTCTCTCCTTCTCTTTGGCTTGTCAACCTCTTGCAAGTTCAAGCTCAAATGTCCTCTTCTTGTGGAAACTTCTCTGACTCCCTCAAGCAAGGAGATCAATCCCTCCTCCAGGTGCCACTTTGGTGGCAGTTATCTGACTCAAGCACAATCACGTCTTACGAAGTCACCTCCTCCATTGGGAGTCTTTTCCATTTTGGCATCTATAAGGTCCAGCGTGGTTCCCAGCACACGGGAGCACCTCGGTAGATGTCAGATGAATGCATGAACAAAATAATGATGAAAAGGACAAGGGTGGAACCGCCACCTCCTCCTGCCAGAAAGTAAGGCAGGGCTGAAGGCACAAAAATTCAAACCTGAAACTTCGCATGATTGGAGAACAAATCTGCGTAAGTGTTCTAAGTAGGCTTTAAGGAAAAGTACTTTTTAAAAAGTTGAAGCTTACATAGTAGGTGCATAAGAGTAATTATTTTACAAAGGATTTTTAGGCACATGAAAGGATTGTTTTACAAAAAAAGTGTTTTCTTTATAAAGGAAGTTGACCAGTTGCTATAAGCAGTTATTTACTTGGTAAAGCATTTCAGTTCTATCTGAAATTGAGAAGCAGCACCTCAGAAATGAATGCCAACAGGAAAAAGCACATTGGCTCTGTGTGCAACTATTATGTTTTTGTATACAGTGATATTTATTTATTTATTTTTACAGAGGTCAGCAAGAAGTTTAAAATCATCTAATGTATATACATTTTCAATGTCAAATCACAAATTAGTAGCTACAATCTCCAAGAAAAGGGTTATTCTGTGAGTTTCCTGGAAAGCAAATATACAAACAAGGAGATAACCTGCCTGTTGCTACTCCAGGATCTTATGAATTGACTTTACAAATGTAGTTCACAACTCCTTGGCCTCTCGCTGATGAGAAATCACACTACCTTCCTAGAAACATTTCCCATAGATGGAAATTGCAACTGGAACCAGCGGTCAGCTCCCACCCTGGCCTTGCCAACATTGGCAGCAGAGCCGCATTCAGAAGTCCAGAGAAACGTGAAACTTGGCTGGGGTCACTAGGGCCATGGAACCCTGTTAAGAACAAAAAACAAAAGGTTATGACCTCGGTTGCATCTAAAGTAAAGACTTTCCTGCTTTAGATTATAAACTGGTTTGGGTGGAAGCCAGCTGATGTGTGGACAATCTGATGGTTTCAATAGACTTTTCAACCCTTGTAATTATCTCTCTGTGAAAGTAAATGTTAGCGTAACCACTGGCATTTGATAAGTCACCCTGTGCTACCCAAGGCCGAAGGTAGATAAACTTTATCTTTGTTTGAGAAGTTAAGATACATTTCTTACTGTAGAACATTATCCCATTCTGTCGATTTGATGTATAGAAATATATTCATATACACGTGCAGTTAAGATGACATAATTGTACATGTTTGCAAATTTTTCTGTTTTTTAGTATGTGCCTGGTTTTAAAACATGGTACTCCTAGAGAACAAAAGGTGACTTTCCTTTGTAAATCTGAAGATCAGGCAGGGATGAGGAACTACTGGGGAAACAAACCAAATTAAAGATGAAGTGGTTCCACAGGGACCACAGGCCTCTGGGGCTGTATTTTTGCTAAGACTAATTACATCTTGCCCTTCACCAGCATCGTGCATAGTACTACTTCTCAGATTAGCGAGACTAATCTTTCCCAAAAGATATGAAACATACCATTTCTCAATAAGGGGACAACCTGTCAACATTATGCATTAATAAAACCGTAACTAGAGGGCCTTAGTCATTTACAGCTATTAATTTCTTCTATCTTCTTTGAAATATCCCAGGGGAAAAGGCAAGTGACAAGCAGTTCACACACAGAGACATGGCATATACCAAGGACTCCTGCCAACTCTACAGGATCCAAAATAGTGCTTTGGCATCTGAGCAAGTAATGGGTTCCAGGCCTGAGGCAACCATGCACATCAGAGGAATGGGTTCCCTCCCTCCAGCGGGAGCTGCAGCTAACCCAGCAGTCCTCGGCTTTGAGGGCAGCCAACTAACGCTGGACAAAAGCCATCTGGGGAGGAGCTCAGCCCAAGCCCATACATGCACACCACTACTGCAAATGCCTTAAAGACCCCGTCACATCTTACTTGCTCTGCTCAGCAAAAGAAAGTATCAATCTCCTTCTCCTTCTTTTCAGAATGGGCAGTGTCGACCTCCCTTTGGGGGTTCTTCAAAGACCAATTATTAGGAGCTCCCACCTTGGGCATTATCAACTTGTGCATGAGTTGATCTAGACTGGCTTATTTTACATTAAACAAACATTTCCTGAACACTCACTATGTGCAGGGCCCTATGCTATGGCTTGGGGAAAAGCTAAGGGAGGAGTAATAATAATCATTTAAAAAAAGAACAGTGTAGGGAGGAGTAATAAAAGTAATAATAAGAGCTCCAATGTATTGTGCTTCCTGCCATGTGTTGGGCCCCATGGTAGGCGCTTTACATTACTGTCTCATTTGAACCTCAAAATAATCCTGTAAGGTGGGTATTGTCATTCCTATTTTACAGATAAAGAAGCTGGGACTCAGAGAAATTAAAGTGAGTTGGCAAAGCAGAGAATATCAAGGTTGTGAAGGGAATTGATTCAGTGGTGGATGGGGTGTCCCTGAAGGTTGTTGAGCAGTGAAGAGACCTGATCAAACACTAAAGAGGTATATGGAATGGCAATAAGATAAACTAAGAGTAGAAAAATTAGCCAGGAGATCAGCTAGCATTCAATGAAAAATGTGGTGAAGGTTGACATGCAGAGCTAAACAATATGCATATATCTTTAAGAACACAACCAACTGCAATAAAAACTACAAAGAAAAGCAAGGGAATTGTAAATGCAAAAATTCAGACCAGTAGTCACTTTTGGGAAGGGTGAGCAGAGGGGTGATGTAATTAGGAATGTAATCTCAGGGGGCTTAGATAGTATTTAAATGCTCTATTCTTGAGCTGCATTGTAGGCACAGATGGTCATTATATTCTTCTTTGATACCTAGTTATCAGAGTTTCGCAAACTCTCTCAGTTCATGGTGCCCTTAGTGTCTCAGCAAACTTTTTGGTGTCCCAAGACAAAACAAAAAAATCAAGTAGATTTTTTTTGTTAAGTAGTTAGGTTCAAATAACTTAAAAGTAGTAGGTTGTGTGTTGTCTCTTGAAAATTAATATATCCTGTGATGCCCCGGTATCCTGGGTGCCTTCACACACAGACTGGGAACCATGACAATATAATATCATTTATGTTTATGTGTATGAAATGTTTCATGATATATACAAAATGTACAATTTATATTTTAAATGTATATTATGTGTTAAACATATTATATATTTATATATTATCATTCACATTTAAATATGTAAATATATAATATAATATTTCTGAATAATACATAAAGTATAAGAATATATAAAATGATAATGTAAAATATAATAAATATGTTATGCATTATATATAAAATACATATGTTTAAGTATAATAAGTGTTTGTTCAATGATGAAGCCAATGGAGACAGAAATGGCGTCTATCTCTGTAGATGTCCTTGGCTTGGTGGCCGACTGGATGTAGGGAGGGAGAAGTCAAAGACTTCACTAGAGTGTCGAGGCAGAATGTGAGGAAAAGTGCAAAGTCAGTGGTAGGATCTGGTTGAGAGATTATAGGAAATAATAGTATAGTTTGGGACGTGCAGATTTGTGGCTGCAGAAGATACCTGGATTTCCAAATGGTTGTATATTTGGGACTAGCTTGCTGTGCCAGACGCCTGGAGCAGGGAGACGGATTTGGAACACACCTGCAGAGAATGATGGGGCTGGAGAGGGAGATGACTGAGAGCCAGAACATAGGGGTACATGGTGAGGACTGAGGGCAGAGGGTAGGGAGACTCCTACGTGTTTATACAGAAGCAGGAGAAACCAGGAAGAACCCATGAAGGAGTTGTTGGACAGAGTGAGGGGCAGAGAGCAACGTGAGGGCCACTTCAGAGAAACTGAAGGATACATTTCCAGACAGGGTGGGTGGAGAGATTGTCAATGGAGTCAAATGCTGGAACGGTCTCAGGAAAAAAAGGCAGATCAAAGCCACTGTAATGGACAACTGCAAAATCATGAGAAACAGATCATGGATTACTCTTGCTTTTTCAATAAATTTGAAGGTGAAGAGAAAGAAAATTTGCTTGAAAGTGTCAAAGAGGTCAAAGGTCTTACATTTAAGTATTTAATCCATCTTGAGTTAATTTTTGTATACAGAGAGATAAAGATGCTGTTTCATTTTTCTGCATGTGGCTACCCAAATTTCCCAGTACTATTTATTGAATAGGGCATCCTTTCTACAGTGTATGTTTTTGCCTGCTTCGTCAAAGATCATATGGGCAATGAAGCCATAAAAATTCTAGAAGAAAACAAAGGAAAAACTCTTCTAGACATTGGCCTATGCAAAGCATGTATGACTAAGGCTCCAAAAGCAACAACAAAAATAAATGGGACTTAATTAAATTAAAAAGTTTCTGCACAGCACAGAAAATAATCAACAAATAGACAACCCACAGAATAGGAGAAAATATTTGCCAACTATACATCCAACAAAGGACTAATATCCAGAATCTACAAAGAACTCAAACAAATCAGCAAGAAAAAAACAAATAACCCCATTAAAAAGTGTGGAAAAGACATGAACAGAGTTTTTTCAAAAGAAGATAGAAAATGGCCAACAAAAATATGAAAAAATGCTCAACATCACTAATTATTAGAGAAATGTAAATTAAAACCACAATGAGATACCACCTTCCCTCCATCAGAATGGCCGTGCTTGATACTTAGTAGGTGCTCACTAAAGATTTGCTGAATGAATAAATTGCCCCCAAACCAGGACCTTGCCATAAATGTACATTTAAATCAAAGGTAGGTCAACTTATAATTTTAACATAGAATAAATGAAAATTTTCATGAAAATAGAAAGCATGGCCAGAGGTGAATGTTACAATGTCACCCAGAGGCTCCAGTGTCCAAGCTGGAAAAGAACACTGTGCATCAAGTCCTGCGGGAGGAAAGATGGAAATGGGAGAATGGAGCTGACAACCTGAACACTCAGAAGCAGGACAGGGACAAGGGGAAATAATGAGTTGAAGCAGGTGTTGAGAACCGGGTCTATGAATTGAGAGCGTCTCCCAGGAGAGTTCACAGAGTTGGGGCCAGGCATCTGTTGTGGGGGTTAAGTGTGGTGGCTTAAAGGAAACTCACCAGGCTGAATATTAACTGCTGCTCATAGATCTTCAACTGCTTTATATTCTTAAGGTAGAAATTCTGCTTTTGAGGGTATAGTCATAGTTATTAGTGAGCAAATCATTCTCTGGGCAAAAGTAGCAACGTGATTGGAATCATGCCTGAAAGAGCTCCTCTGGCTGCAGAAGGGAGACGGGTTGGAGATGAGAGCCATCCAGCTGGAGAGCAGGAGTAGGAGAGTGTGGGCTCCCAGCCGCTGCCAGGGGCATTCACCCCAAGTCTCTCCTGCTCACATCCCGCTGGCCTCCCAGGGGTCTTACGGCTGGGCCATCACTCCCACTGCCAGGAACATGGTCAAATGTTCTCTGACCCCCTCTGGGCCTGGACAGGGCTGGGGACTTGGGACAGAGAAAGGAAAGAGAGAGAAAAGGACCTGGTGACAGAGAGAAGCAGAACAGTTTCTTCAAGGGCTGTGTTTTTGTCCTGCTCTCTGTAGGTCACCAGCCTTTGGCAGACAGCCCTGTGGGCCAGTGGGTGGGCAGGCTCTTGCCATTTGTCTTTAATCTCCAGGATGCCTTAATAAATGTCGTCCTTATCTAAGGAAATGAGTTTGAAATGTTGCAGACACAGCATGCCCAGGATGGCAGCATAGCTCTTCTGCATCCGAGAGGGCTGTTCTCTGATCCTGATGGCCAAGGTTGCTGTCTGGGTCTCCTGGTGAACTCAGGCACTCCCTGGCCATGGCACCTTGGCCAAGTCATTGAACTTGGAAGCTTTTTGTCCCACTGATTTGCTTTCCTGTTTCAGACACTGAAGGAGGAAACAGTTTTGCTCCTCCCTGCTCTGTCATCTGCCCTCCCTGGACCCAAGCCCACGGTTTTCCCCTCTGTGGCTCCCACCCTTAGATAGGCTGCCCGCCGTCCTGCTCTGACTGCTGGCTGTGCACTGGGAATGGCCTGCACTGGATGCAGGAGGTCAGAGCTGAAACGCCTTGGCAGAGAGGCGGGAGGCAGTCTTCCTGGCACTCAGATGTGCTGCGCCGGCTTTGAGCCAGTATTTCTTTTCCTTCCTCTTACAAATAGTCTGTTCACCCACGAGACTGGACCGGAAGATAACTCATTTACATAGCGAAGACTCAGTGACAGAGGTGAGAGAACAGTCTTGGGATCCAAGTGATGTGCTGGCTCCAGGAGCCCCTGCCACCCTGTGTGCGGCCTCTAGCCCGAACATTGGGAACGCCCTCACTGGCTCCTGCCCCCAGCAGCCAACCTAGTGGCTCCAACAATAGATTTTGCTCCTGCCAAGGGAAGCTGGCGGAGTTCCTGGAGGCAACACCCAGCTGCCCCCACCTCCCTGACAGGAGTCACAGGGCAGGCAAAGCTCTGCCACCCACAGCAAGCCACAGGCCTACTGAGCACCCAGCAGTGTCCCTTGAGTTCTTAGGAGTTTGCCCTACCCTGGGCACACGTCTCGCATACTGATTTAAGCAGGATGAGACACTCCACAGTCCCGTCCTGGACTGGGTATGCAGCGTAATGGTCAGAAGAGCACTGAGAAAGGGAGGGTGACATGTGCTGGGGTGTGGGGGGTCATGTAGAGTTGGGAGGTCTGAGCCTGTTGGAGTCTGTGCATGCAGAGATTGAAGTCTGTAGCAAAATGTGACTGCTTTACCTCTTTTGAATCCCCAGTGAGTGGGCTCTCAGGCAGGTGGCATTCATTGCTTGTTCACTGCCTATCCACCTGGGCAGTGAGCAGCCACATATAGGGCACTAACTCCATGTCCCACCCTGGCCAGATGGTGGGGAAATGCAAGGGTGAAAGGCATGGTGTCGTCCCCCAAGGAGCCTGCAGTGAGGCTCGAGGCTTTGAGTCTCAGGGTCGAGGATGCTTGCTGAGCTTTGCTGCCAACGGAAAGCTCCTGGGTCAATAATCTCATGAGCAAGATTAAGCCTACTGAATTGTTCCAGTGACTCTTTGCATGGAAAACAAGGGCTTACGGTAGAACTGGGTGACACTAGGGTGAATCTTTTCATAATCTGTTGACAGCAAGCTTCTTCTGACATCTTTTCCACATAGAAGGCTAAGGATGGTCTATTCATCCCTGTTACCAGAGCTGCTCACAGCCATGCTGTGTGGGAGGCCCGGGTAGGTCACTACTGCTCTGTGCCTCAGTTTCACCAATAGAAGATGAACTAAAACAATAAGAAAAATCCCCGCAAGAGTAAAAAGTAAAATTATATACTATAATGGTAAGGTATTAAGTGCTAATCATAATATGGAAGAATCTGGTATAAGCTTTAATATAAAGCTATAGGATAATTAAGTTACAGTATACAGTTCCCAGCTCATGGTAAATTCCTGAGAGAATATTCATTTCTGATTTTGCTCAACTCAGAAGCTGCTTTGTAAATTCACAGAAAACCACCTTAGAAGTATAGATGGTTACTAGGTTTCCTTTTAGGAGTGCTATGACTTGTGTCCCCAGTGAAGCAGCCTCTGACATGGAGTTTAGCAACAGGATTTTTTTTGGAGAGTTTTTTTTTATTTTAATCAACACCTGTTGCAGGGAGGGGAAGGAAGCTGGAAAGGGTGGAGAAGGATGCTGAGCTGCTGCAACGCAGGCCCACGATGGCCTTTGCAGACCACCCTGGCTCTGGCACTAGAGGGACTCTTCACCATTGTCCCATGTTGTGCCAGGATGGCTAGGTCCTCATAGCCCTGCACCAATCTATTGTTTTGTTTTTGTTATATTTTACTTCCAACTGGAGAAATCGAGGCCTAGTGCAGGGGTGGCCTGCCCGACACTGGAAGGGGTAAAGCCAGGACTCAAAACCCAGGGCTGGTTATCCTGTGTCACCCTATGCAGTGAGTGGGAGGCGGTAGCCGGGATGAATGGACACGGGGGATCTGGGTGGCCCAGAACGGTGTCTGCCACAGAGTGTCTCAGGCCCTCACTTTACTCAACCATATGCCATATGCTTACTTTTCTACAGGTGCTAATGCTTAACGGATGAATAAGGCACCATCCCTGTCCTCCCTGAGCTCGCATTTGTCAGACTCAATTTTCTACCAAGTTTGTTTCGAGGTTCTACAGAGTCAACAAGTGCTTCTCATCCTTTACTACGGTTGTGACTCTTGGGGATTTTGTGAACATGTAGTTTCTGAGTCTGTAGGTCTGGGTGGGCCTCTGGTTGTGCATCAGGAATGCGATGCTGTGGGTCCCGGGCCACTGTGAGGAGCAGAGATCTGCTCTTCAGAGCAGTTTTGACTTCGGTCTCTCCAAGTCAACCCCAGACACACTTTGCCCTTGGACGTGTCTGGCAGATGCTTTGAAAAGTCCCCATGCCGAAAGAAATGACTTTGTTTAATGAATGACCTGCTTCCAGTACTTCTGAGAAACCATCTGGGACCAGGTGGGGCCTCTTGGGAGCCCACCCAGGGGTAGGGAGGGGGATTTCTGAGCCTTTTCTGCAGTTTCTACAAGGGTGCTTTGTGTCACCGCCTCCACCTTGACTGCCAGGAGAGGTGGCCACGTGGTTTTCTGTCTGTGGAGAGTATTTAGTTCTGGAAAACCATACGTGTTCATGTGAACCCTGACTCATGACAGGATCTGGCCAGGAGCTGACCACTGATTGTGCTTAAAATGACAGGATTGGGACCAGGGGGCAACCCTGGAATCCACTCATTTTGCTGGGCCAAGATCGATAGGAAAATGAGGAGACTTTCCCAAATTAGCACAGAGCTCCTTCCCAATGCTGTTGATGTGACCACACACCACTATATTTAAATGCAACTTCTTTGGGCTTTTTTTCATTTCAGTATTTACTGCTGATGGTGCTAAATTATAGTTTGTGTACGTGCACCTTTTTTCCACATGTGTAGGTGTCAAACACGTCACTACCCTAACATTTGGTGTGTCTCCCAGTGCATTCAGGCTAATCTCTGGGAGGATCCATAATGCAGGGGAATGGCTCATGCTAATTCATAGGTTGCTTTTCCTTTTGTCTCAGTAAGGAAATAGGCTGCTATAGTACCACATTTTGGGGGTTCTCATAGGGAAAGTAAGAAATTGCCCTGTGTGGATAGCTCCACCCAGTAATTATTCACAGGGCTTTAGATATTGAAACTCACCATCTCTGTGGTTTATATTAATGGCTTCTATAAGTTAAAAAAATTAAAATATATTTCACTTTTACTCTGCCAAAGCAAGCAAATAGCAGCAGGAAGGACCAAACTAAGAAGAATAATTTATTTCAGAGTCGTTAAATAAGGGAAAAAAACTTTCACAGCCATGGCCCTGAACTTTATGGAATATGATTTAACAAATTTAAGGACACCGGACATACAAGAGAGAGAAAACAGAGAGGGGTCTGACCTCAAGGACTGTAAAGGGGGCCAGGACAGAGATAAGGAACAACTCGACAAATAAGTTAATTAAATAAGTTCATGTCCTGATTAGGACTGCAAAGGAAATAACAGGAAATGTGCTAAAGAATAACACAGGGCACTACCTACTTTGGACAGGGTGGATAAGAGAGACCTCCCTGAGAAAGTGACATTTAAGCTGAGACCTGTAGCATGAGAGAGAACACGAAGGGCATGTTCTCTTTCTCTAGCAACTTCGTTAAAGTCCATGAAAAGGGTGGAATACATAATTTATTACTTCCCTGGCCAAGCCAGTTTTCCACCCACTTCTCAGTGCCAGGGAACTAACATTTAAGGACTTTGTGCAAGAACTTTCTTAACGCCCAATTCTGTGAAATGGGTTGACCCCATCTTCAGAACAGGAAAAACAGTTCAGGAGGTTAAGAAATGTGTCCAGGCTTGCACAGAGAGTATAATAGCATCACATCAGGAAAATACAAACTCTGACTGCTTTCATTTTTCCAAATAACAAATATCAACTTTTTTTTGACCAGTGTCTACCTTGGACACACCAGCTGGGGGGCAGGGGGATGTAAAACAGGGTTTTAAAGGTATCTCAATGCATCCACACACATTTAGCTTGGCTCAGCAATCTGTGGTCTGATCTGGTTGTTACAGTTTTGGTCTCATCTCTCTCTATCCTCTCTATTCCTTGCAGCACTACTGTTGGCACCTGGTAGCGAGAGGCAGGGGACAAGTTACCTGTGTGTTTGCCTGTTTGTCAGCAGTGGGCTGTGTCTTGGGTCAGTCCCCTCTGCTGTTGGTTGACCCATGGAAGATGTGCTGCCTATTGGTTCCAGAGGTGGGCTTTCCTCTGGGTGTGCGGATTGGTTCTTCAGCTGGTGGCGGTAGAGGGGGAGAACTCGCTGAAGCACCCTCTCCACCCTCATGGTGCACCCTCACGGTGTGAAGTCCACTCCTCAGTCCATTCCACCATAATCTCTCTACCTTGATGGATGGGTCTCAGAGGGGCCATATCAAGATGGCCTAGGTCTCAGCTATTTTCTACACAATCTCCTTGACTGACCTATATTGGGAAAGTTACTGTCTTTATTTCCAAATATTCCTTCCTATTTGAGTGGCAGTAAGTCAGGCTGTCTCCCACCCACCGACCCCCGCTGACCCTTTCTGCTCCACTTTCTCCCATACCTTTGCATCATGAGGCACATCCACTAGCTCAGTGGCTCAGTGCTAAGCTGGGCCAGTCCCTGACTAAGATAGAAGGGGGTCCTCAGGAGTCCTTGACTGCCTGGGAATGGAACTTTCTATTCTTTTCTCTCACCACCTCACTACAGATGAGTGGGAAGTCATTGTAAAAGTTGTAAAAGTTCTGTTGGCTCACATCCTCTTAGGAACCCTGTGGCAGGTGTGGCATCTTCTGTTCTTAGCTATGAGCTGTCTGCTCAGCCATGTGCTGGGTTGGATTTTGGGGGATCCTCAATCTATTCCTTGTATTCATTCTCATGTTGTAGAAAGTAGATGTCGAAGCCAGGATTCAAATCCAGGATTATGTGGCTCCATAGCCCATGTTCTTTTCTCCACATACTGCTACCTCCACTATGTACCATATTTGAGAGCTGAAATATGCTTTGAAAAAGAAATTCCCAAGTCAAGAAAAAAAAATACAAGTATGTGTGGTATGGAGGTGTGGGGGTGGGAGCGGGGGTGGGTGGATATTTTTTAAGTCTTTGCACAAAATCTAGGTAGAAGAAACCAAATAAGGGTTTGAAGGAGCTAAAGTTAAAACATCTGAATTTCTGAAACCAACATCATGCACTTTGCCTGGGGAACTTGTGCTGACCACCTCCTCAAGGGAATAGAAGCTTGGCCCCACCCTACTTCCCACTCATGGTGGATGGCTCTGGCCCACGTATTCTTCTCGCATGCCTATAAAGTGTGGGCTTGCAGCGAGAGCAGAGATCTGAGCAAGACTGCAGAAGAAACGAAGCTGTCAGGACTTGAAGCTATGTCAAACTGACTATGTCCAATACACAGAATTCCAGCCACCACACTGATTGTAAAGCAGTCAGGATAAGGTTTTGACTTGAGAGCAGGCATGGGGAGGAACGGTGCTAGTGACAGGGAAAAGGAGGAGAGGCTGCCACCAAGAGAAATGAGCGTATTGTCCTCTTTCTGCTCAAGGATGTATTCGATTATTCTCACCCTGTCATTAAATATTGCCCCATCCAGCACCTCAGTTTCCTGTTATCCACATCTGGCTGATATACTCAGATTCTTTACAAATTCTCCTACAGGTGGTTTAAACCCTGCGTGGCTGCCTCTGACAAAACCAGTCAACTCATGAGAGTAATTCAGGTTATCCAAGTAAGGGTATCTTGAGTGAGAGTGTGATCTGAGGTTGAACTCACTCAATTTTTTTGCATTTTAAGGCATTCTACCTACACATTGCCAGGATGTTCAGAGGCCCACTCCATCCTATTTGAGTTAGATTGGGTCTTCAATCTATGGCCATTTAATTGAACAAGTTAGAAGAGTCCTTTCTAAATATTTTGTTTTGTTTTATTTAAATTCATTTCCCACTTATTTCTTATGACTACTCAGTGATAATAGTGTGTAGCTAGGTTCTTTTCTATTGCCAAAAGGACAGATAGTTTTGTGTGATACATTCTCCGCCCTCTTCAGCAGAGAAGTAAAATTGTGTGTGTGCAGCACAAGTAAGACAATAAGTGACTTAAGAAAAAGTTAAGAGTCACGAGAACTGAGTTAATCTTTCTAGGATAATGACGATGATAATGATGAAGATGACTGATACTATTTAGCATTTGTTATGTGCTGGTCACTGTGCTAAGTGTTGTTCATGCTGGATAGGATTTAAACATGCAAAGTGAAACAACAGTACTCCAGGCAGATGGACCAAGTAAGGGCACAGGAATGGAGAAGCAAGGCTCAGGGCCTATGTGCAAACAGAGCAATGTGGCTAGAAGGTAGGCAGGGTGTGTGAGGGGAGTAGGGAATAATAGGGCAGAAAAGGTAGCTAGGGTCATATTGGGAAGATCTTCATTCTGTAGGTGATGAGGTGCCATGGATGGATTTCAAGGGATTTTCATAACTGCTCCCACTGTCCTTGGTAGAATTTACCACTTTTTCTCTTATGCCCATTGTACTGTGTACAGTTTTGCAGAAGCATCTGTAGCCTGTATATGATTTTGAGTATGTTCTTTGGCTTGATTACAAGCCTCCTTGGGAGCTTGGCCAGGTACAGAATAGGTTCCTATGTGTTGATTGAAGAAGGCATCATTTCTGTTAACACAAATCTCATTGCAGTGAATAGAATGGACAGAGAGGGAGGCAGCCCAAAGGCCCAGCAATGAGATACGACATGAAAAAGGAAGTGTGAACTGGGATGGTGGTAACATGAATTGAGAGGGAAGCCTGTGAGAGGCAATTTGGAAGCCAATGTTGGTAAAACACAGCAACTGTGATTTGACCTGTGTTGGAGGTGAGGTGGGATGGGGTAGGGTCAAGGCATTATCAAAGGCTTCCAGGGGACATTCTGCCAGGGTAGGCAGAAAGAATTCAACTCTAGGGGAAGGCACGACTAACCAGAAAGATGTGTATCTAACTCAGCTGCTTCCTCTGCCTGGAATTCCCATTCACTCCCACCCTGAGTAATTGAATCATTGCTGTCCTTCAAGAACATGTCAAAAGCCTCTGCCTTCTAGACACCCACTAGAGTCTGTTTCGTTAGGTATGAGCTCTTTCTCCTTTCAACCTAGATAGCATTTTCACATCTCTAGTTTGGCATGTTTAGTTTTATATTATGCTTATTTATTCTCGAACCCCTCCTTAATAGAACATAGGCTCTTTTTGCTCTGTGTTCATACAATTTTATTCATTTTAGTGGAACAAATGCCCTGATTCCAGAGCTTTATTTTCAGATCCAAAGGGTAGAGAAAGAAGTCAACAGTGACTCCAAGATTTTTGCCTGAACAATCAGAAGGATGGAGATGCCATTAACTAAGATGGGGAAGGTCAAAGGTAGAGTGTGATTGGTAGGAAAGATCAGGAGGTCAGTTTTAGACAAGATGTGTTTGACATGTCTATTAGAAAACACATTGAAGATGTTGAGTGGGCAGTTTGACACATAAATTTGGAACTCAGGCATGAGATGCAAGCTAGAGGTATGCATCTGGGAGTTGTCAGCCTATAAGGGCATGTAAATTCTTGAGACTGGATGGGACCATCAGTGGACTGAGTGTGGGGAAAAGAGAAGACATCCAAGGACTGAACTCTGGGGTACTCTGGAGTTTGGGGAGAAAAGAAAAAAAAAACAGCAAATGAGACTGAGACATGGCTGATGTGGAAAAAGGAAAACAAAGAAAAGTTGGAGTCCTGAATGTCGCAAGATAAAAGGATTTCCATGAGAAGGAAATGATCTGTTATATCACATTCTGCTGCTAGATCAAGTAAGATGATGACTGAGAATTGAATTAGCCACATGGAGGGCATTGGTAACCTTAAAAAGAGTGCTTTTGGTGGAATGGTGAGGACAAAGGTTTGATTGGAATGGGTGTAAGAAAGAAATGGAGGAGAGAAATTAGAAGAAAAAAGACTTCGAGACATTTTCTGCAAAGAGAACAGAGAAGTGGGGGAGTAGAGGGATAGAAGGAGGAATTAAGATTTCTTTTTTTTTGTTTTTGAAGAAAAGAGAAATACCAGCATATTTATGCTGACAGGAGTAATCCAGGAAAAAGAGGAAAATTAGTGCAGGAGAGAGAGGAGAATTAGTGGAGTGATGTTCTTGAACAGGTGAGAGGGAACAGGAGCTAGTGCACAAGAAGAGGGATTGACCTTCCAGGCACAGATGGCTCATCCTTAGTAATAAGGGGAAAAGTAGAGCACCGTTGCTGGTAGGTGAGTAAATGTAGCATGTAGAATAGAAGTTTGTGGAGTTTTTTTTTTTTTTCTGTTTCACTTTCAAGAAAGAATGGGAAATACCTAGGTGCCAGAAATAAAGAGGAAATTGAAACTACAAAAGCAAGCTTCTGTGTTGATGCTGCAGCCAGTGGGGGAAAGGGCTGGGATTTGGTCAGATGCTTTCCTGGTTTGCTTTTGCAGGGATAGAGACAAGGTTATGGGTATACACAAGGTGCCAAGATGCCTGCTTAAAGCCTGGACTCTCAGAGGGCACCAGTGAAAGATTAGACTAGAAAATATTCTGCCAGTGGCCAGAAAATCGTAGAGAAACTCATCTAACTATGCCTAAGCTAGGAGTGAATAAAAACACCCTGCAAAATGGAAACCCCAGGCCTGAGTTCCTGGCAAATTAGTGGTTCAAATATATGTTACCCCATGGTCCAGGTATCCTAAAGCCAAAGGCAGTGATGTCCGTGAGTCACTTGTAGAAGCAAATAAAATAACCCTCTGGAGGGATGTTCCCATAACCAAGGCTGCAGGAGATTCTTGCAGAAAAACAAGCCCCACTAAGGATGAACTCACAGTTAAAACTTACAAAACACAGGAGGTTTAAAGAAATATAAGCTGAGTGAAAATAAGCAGACCTAGCAACGGGAGGATTGGAGGTCCAAATACTTCAGATAACAGAACAATTGGCCAGAGACTAAAATATGTATATTTAAATAATTAAGGGTATAAATGAAGGAATCAGAAGCACAAGAAAATAACAACACAATGAAAATAGAATTTCTAGAAGTAAAATAAGGAATCAATTAATATTAAAAACTCAGTGACCAAAGAAAACTGCAGATTAGATACAGATAAGGAAAGAATCAGCAAATTAGAAGACTATCTGAGGCGTTATCCAGAATTATCATACAGAAAAGGAGACTGAAACTAGTAGACATTAAAATCATGGAGGAAAAAAATAAGATGAGTAACTTATGCCTAATAGGAAGGAGTTTCAGAAGAGAAAAAGGAAAGAATGGGAGAAAGTTAATATTACAACAACAAATGACTGAGAATTTCTGTAACTGATGACATGAGTTCTGTGACAAGAAGCACAAAGAGTCTTAAAGAGGATAAATACTAAATAAAATCAAATTCACACCTAGCTGCATTAGAGTGGAAATGCAGAACACTAATAAGAAAGAGAAGATCTTAAAAGCAACCCAAGATAAGAAACAATTTATCTAAAAAAGGAATAATTTAGACCTATAGTAGACTTCTTGACAGCTACAATAGAGACTAGATGACAAAGGAGTGATACAAAAATGTGCTGAGCAAAAATCAAAATTATACTAGAATTATATAGATATATATTATATTATATATCTATATTATATTCTAGATAAATTGTTCAAGAGTAAGTGTAAAATATAGACATTTTCAGGCAAAAATAGAGAGTTTAAATAAAGTATTGCTGAAAGAACTACTAAAGGATATACTCCCAAAAGAAGGCGTTGAGT
>RJWJ010029812.1:0-20348 GCA_004363605.1 Indri indri | reverse complement strand
TTTGCAGAGACTCAAGTAAAAGAAAATGCAGAGAATGAAAATGTAGGATTTATTTCTGTTTAAAACTATTCATAGACTTAAGTTTCATGGGATTGTGTCTTAGCTTTATAATGCAGATTGGATACTACATCTTCTAGGAGAGAAACTCAGCTCAATTAAGAAGGTTTTTCTTCTGCTTAAAGCTTCACCTTTACTTTCTGTCTTAACGTTCCTCCTTTCTTAGTACTGGCACTGAACATTAGTGAAATGGCACCCAGGTTGTAGCTGAAAATTAAACCACAAAATTCAGTGACAATCTGCAGCAATTAAAAATGAAATGGATACATTTAGAAATCGTGGCAGATGTATTTGATAAGGTGACATGGGAAAGAAACACCTAAAAGTGGCTAAAATGGAGTTCTCAACATTTAACAGGCAAACAAATCACCCTGAGGGGTCTTGTTAAAATGTAGATTCATAATCAGCATTTCTTTAATAGAGTCAGAGAGTTGATTTTCTTACAAGCTTCCAGGTGACTCCAGGGGCACAGAGAGCATTTCGAGTATCAAGGCCCAGATATGTTCAATCTGGGGGTGGGGGGAAAACATGCAATTATGCCTTACACAGATCAGACATATGCTGTAAAAACAAAGTGAAAACCCTAGTCTTTATCTCTTCCACATTTATGGAAATTCTCACTACTCCTAGGGTTGACTGTAAAAATTAGAGAACAATTATTTTAAAGAGCCTGAATCAGTACTTTTTATATACTAAGTACATGATAAATGTCAGCTATTACTGTGGCCCAGCTTTTGAATTGAACCTTAATAATATCTAAAGTTAAGTCAAGTTCAGTGTTAGATATTGTTCTACATTTTACATGCATTATTCAAAGTAGAAACTATTCCTAACCTCCATTTTACGGGTGGGAAAATGAATCATTGATAGGTTAGGTAACTTGCCCAAAGCCTACAGGTAAAAATTGGGAAAACAGGGATTCGAATGCAAGCAGTTTCACACTGAAGCCTAAAACCTTCAGCTAATTCCTAAGAGCAAACCAGACTCACATATACAGATTAAAGATCTTAACCAGTGTAAAGCTTTACTAAATAATGTCAAAGGCACAGGCAATTAAAGGACTCACACAAAGCACAGATGTCAAGGTCTGTTCCCAAGTTTCTCTCATGTTGGATAAGCTTCTCTGGCCAAAATAGATAAGGTTTGTAAGTGAAGTTCACAAGAAGGCTAATTTTTCAAGTATTAACATTTCCATCTTACAGTCCAGAGAGTTGTATCACCTCTGACATTTTCCAGGAAGCCAAGCTGGTACATCCTGTGTAGTCCTTAGCTGGGGATATCCAGCTAAGAGCTTCTAAGAGATGAAATTTCTTCCTCCTGAGCAACATCATTAGTCTATTTACCCAGAGGTTAAGTTAACAAAAAGGTTAGCAGAGATGACCTGGTTGTTTCCCACTCACTGACCTCCTCAAACTTCACCCTCAACCCAACAGTGAGAGGGATGAATGGATCAATGACCAGATGCTTTAACTTCCTTTATCCCTTTAAATAAGAGGCCATCACTCAAGAATAAATAGTATATCCAGTGTACTTAGACACAAATGCAGCCCCTGAAAAATAATGATGATAATCAGAAAATGCAGCAGCAATATTCAGGTTATTTATCTATCTGGAGGGCTCCCACTGACAGAGAAAGCCAGAAATTAGGTAGATGGACAATATCAAGAGGGCAAACATCAGAGTGGAGAGAAAGGCATACGATCTGTAGTTAGGAAAAGAACACAAAATGGAAATGAAAAAGGGCAAGGCAGTAAGCAACAGCCAAGAGACACAGGAGAAAAGAGACCAGTCAGAGGACAACAATAAGACCCTGGCATCGAATAATACTAAAACTGCCACAACCACTTGGACAGGCCTAGGCTTTCTAAATGATTTCTGATGAAAGCAGTGGCTAATTCGACTGTGCCTTACCTGGTTCTTTCAGGTGGAAGGAGAAAATTGGTAGTAGCTGTCTAGAAGCAAGATGCCCAACCCAGGGAAAGCAGCAGATCCAGGCCAGGAGATGAGGCCTGGCAGATCTGGGAGAAGGATAAATTAGGGCCATTCCTGAGACTAATCAAAATTCCATAATTTTGAAAGGAAAAAGCATTCTATAATTCCATTCTGATCAACTGTTTTATTTATACATTCTAATTTTGCATAAAATTTTGGCTTAAATTGTAAATTCTATTTCATTATCAGTTCATTTTACCCCAAGTAAAATGCTCATTTTATTCATATTAATGCTCATTTCCCAGAGTATAAGTGTGCACTCATCCAGGATAAAACCCTTCAGTTAAAGAACACAGCGTGCCAGGAAATTACTCTCATATGTGGTGATTAATTTAAATTTAAGACTTGGGCTGTATCAGCACATTTACAATCATAATCTGCACTCCCAAAGATGCTCAATACTTCTGTGTCTCTTGTTTGTTCTGATATAATGAGAAATGAATGGGACGGGATTGATTTTAAAGGCTAAGTGTGTCTGGGAATTTGTCAGGAATCAGTAGCAGGGAGATAATATTATGTCTTATTGAGACTAAAGAAGATTGAAACAACATATCCAGACATTGCACAAATATATTTTTGAAATGTGTAGATTAATAAGAAATGTTTAACAAAATGGTGACAAAGTTTTCTTTCAAAAGACCTCTAAAAAAATCCAATAGCAAATTTCATCATAAAATGCGTGGAAAGTTGTTGCCTTTACCAAACAAACTGTCATCTCAAATATTGCTGGGCGATAGATGGAAAAAAACATTCATGTTTGCTATTGATTTAGGACTCTGAGCTGCTTTCCAAATCATTCAGCATTTTGTGACAAATTATACCTACCAGGTACCCCGAATACTTTGTTTTATTGTTTTCTGAGGCCATCACCTAGCAGATATCTGAAGAGCTCCTACTCTAGTAAATGAGATCATAATTACTTGCCTCAAAAATCCACTTTCTAATTTTGATTGTTGCAAATTTCTAAAAGTACTGAGTCCTTGTTGAAGATCATCAATTTCTCTGCTTGTGACTTTGTGCAAGCTAGTTTTAGCAGTCTCACTTTCCTATGCTCTATTTCCTTCCCTGCAAAACTCACAAATGCTTGAAGCACAAAAATGTGACTGATTGAAATAAATATTATTTAAAAAATAATAGCAACATGAACACTAAACTACTATAATTATGAAAATTCTGGTAAGTCTATGGTTTTTTTATTGTTGTTATCTGAGCATTTTCACAAAGACAGCCTTCTCTACCTTACCTTCAGTTTATCTCTCTAGGTCTCTAAGCTGAAAGAACACAAGCAGTGCTTTATGGAAATTATAAATGCGTGCTACCTAAACTTTCCGTGATACCAAGAAAATAGAAGCCAAAAGTGAGATAGTTTATGAGCCCATCTCTATTTGCTTTTCATTATACCTGGATTTAACTTTACTGCCTTCTCATGCCACCACATGCTTCTTTTACTGGCAGTTCCAATGCATATATCCCCAGAAAACATATGTGGTCCTGTTTTCTCACTTTAGAATTTTTAAAAAGAAGTCAGGAGCAGACCAAAAGCAAAAATATGCTTTCTTAGGGGATGTGAACAGACAACATGGTGAGCGATGCAAGAATTTTCCCAGGCCTCTCTGGCCTGACATGCATCATTGGCTCATGCACAGAGGGCTGCACTGGCATTTTCACTAAGTAAGCAATCTCCTTTCCGCTGAGCTACTAACACCTACATAAACTATATCCAGTGACTGGACCAAATACTGTAATTGACGGGGGAGAAAAAGACATTTTATTTCAGGGAAATACAATGCATCAAGAAAACACCACATGTATGCTGAATAATTGTGCAGAAAAAGAAGAATGTCCATTTATGATACCTGACACACACACACACACACACACACACACACACATACACACACACACACACACACACACACACACACACATATATATAGAAAGGAATCATGAAACCTTGGGTGGGGGTGAGGGTGGGGGTAAAGGGCAATGCCTCTAAATCCTGGCTCCACATAGAATCTACAGAGAAGCTGGTTAAAAGGAAAAATTCAACCTCTCCTTCTTGCCCAACTAATCAGGAAATTAGAGTAGAGACTAAGGAACTTTATATTAAAATTGCCTCTGATGCAACTGCTGTATAGCTGGGTATTTGCATATGACTGCCCTCCAAGCGGAGGGTCTATCAGGTTCTCAGTGATCATAGGAAACAGAATTTCGGGAAGCACCGTGTAAGTTCAAAGCTTTTACTGAAAGATTCAAAGTGAAAGTTGAAAGAGTGAAAGTGCAAGTACACTCTCAAGAGAGGAGAGGAGAGGAGGAGAGCGAGGAGGCTGGAAAAGAGCAGCTGCCCAGAAAGGAAGGGGTTTGGGGCTTTTTGAAGTCTCCCTAATTGAGGGGAGGAATATTCAAGGCTAAGGGATTGTTTTTTACTAAGAAGTTGGGTAGTAATTCCTAGAATAGGGTTCCCTCCCGTTTTTATACTTTATATAGTTGTTTTGAATTGTCATGGTGATTTCCAGGATGGAGCAAATTTAAAACCGCAATGTAAATGATATTGTAATTAGCTAAAGTTTTTGTAAGGCGATCTAGACAGCTGACAAGCCAGTTGAAGCTGGTTCTTGTCTGTGGTTATCAACCCCCTTTAATTAACACTTGTCCCCACTCTACAAGCCTCTGCATCCAGCTGCTAGCTTACTAGCCTAGTTAGCTTCTGTCTGAGGGTCGCTCACCTCAGCACCTGCATGCCCCTCTGCAAGCCCCTGCATCCAGTCTCAGCCTTGCCTCCTAGTCTCCTACTCTAACAAAACCACGTGGTCCAGACTCTTTGTATTAGTGATGAGGATGTTGAAGCTCAGAGATTAATTGAGCTGCCCAGATCCCTCAAGCATACAATGGCAAAGAAACCCTCCATATCCTAAGCCCCATTCTTTTCTTTCCAAGGGCTGTTTTCACATGATCAAGTGCTTATTGAGATGTCTTTTTTACCGACATGCATTTGTCTGGCCCTGAAAAAATCAAGACACCAAGTTTACTTTAGGCTTCATTTCAGTGCCCATTTTATCCTGCAGTTTCTCCTTTATTAAGAAAGCCTTTCCTTTTATTTCTTATCTTAGAAATAAACAAGCAAGTAAATCTTTCCTCAATAAAGGACCTTGGATATAGACTCTATCGTAGACATCTGGCTGTAGAAGTGTGCAGAAGTTTACTAATCCTCTCCCTAAATAATGAGTATAAAACTATCCAAAATTGTCATTAATCATTTTGGGGTCTCTGGAAAGCAATCGAAGCAAAACAAGAAAGTGAGAAGCATTTATTCATAAAAACTGTCACGGGGCCGGGCGCAGTGGCTCACGCCTGTAATCCTAGCACTTTGGGAGGCCGAGGCGGGTGGATTATTTGAGCTCATTTCGAAACCAGCCTGAGCAAGAGTGAGACCCTGTCTCTACCAAAAAAATAGAAAGAAATTAATCGAACAACTAAAAATACATAGAAAAAATTAGCCGGGCATGGTGGCGCATGCCTGTAGTCCCAGCTACTCGGGAGGCTGAGGCAGAAGGATTGCTTGAGCCCAGGAGTTTGAGGTTGCTGTGAGGTAGGATGACGCCACGGCACTCTAGCCCAGGCAACACAGTGAGACTCTGCCTCAAAAAAAAAAAAACAAAACAAAACAAAACAAAACAAAAAAACTGTCGCAGTTATGTGTAATATAATACCAGTGAGAATCTGTGGCATTGTGTCTGCCACACCCTTCCAGCACATTTTACCAGTGTAGGAAAGACTGGGAAAATGGCAACGTTGTTGGTGAGGGGTGGACTTGTTTTTAAACAGAGAGTGTAAACTGATGGAGATATTATCAGCAAATGTAGCCAACTGAGTAGGAAACAGTTGGGCAATTGTTCATGTATGTTAGCTTGAGGTTTTGATCCAAGATAGGGCATTCAGTGGGCCCCGAAAAAAATTAATGCAGAGATTTGTAAAAATGAGAGAGCCATAATGCCCCAGACAAGCTCTCCATACTTTCCAGGATGACTGGGAAGTATGTGCATGTAGAGAGACATAGATATTATAGCTGAAAATGAAAGACCAGGAAAGCTTGACAAATGAATTTTAAATGTGTTTGCAAACCCACACTGATTAATTAGCAGAAAGTGGGTGTTTTATAGGTTTGATGTGTTTGAGCAGAAACATAAGTGGTTGTACTGCAGAATTGAAGGAGAACTAGATGACTCAAAAATTAGAGGTGTAGATTTTAATATCTTTCCGTCATTAACTGAATGAAAAATAGATGAATAATCAGTATGGATAAAGAAATTTTGAACAGCACTATTAATCAAATTGTGTGTGTGTGTGTGTATATACATGTGTGTGACTATGTATATATGTACACGTATATGTGTATATGTATAAACATATAACAACTATAAAGCTATATGTGTGTGTATATATAAAACATGATACCCAACAATAGCAAATTAACTATTATTTTCAAATGCTCATGAAATAGTCTCTAAACTAAATAATATGCGAGACATAAAACAACTTTGCATGTATTTAAAAGGAATGAAAAAAATGCAAATGATGTTTTCTTCTCACAGAGAATTATATTAGAGTGAGCAAGAGAAAAAGTTGGGAACACGAAACTATTTGGAAATTAAGAAATACAATTTTATATAACTCATGAGTTCAAGAAGAAATCAAAACAGAAGTTAGAAAATACTTGAAGCTAAATGAAAGGGAAAACAAAATATATACAAATTTTGTGGTATGTAGTTATAGCAATGCCTACAGGGAAATTCATAGCTTAAACATTTAATAGTAAAAAGCAAGAAAATCCTAAAATACAAAATTAAGTTTCCATCTCAAGAAGCTGGAAATAAGAGAAAATAAACCCTCGATAAAAGTAAGGAAATTAAAAAAATACAGTGAAAATCCATAGAAAACACAGTAAGAGTAGATAAATGAATGATGACAAAGTTGCTTCTTTGAAAAGGGCAGTTACTAGTCAATGAGGATGAAGTTTTAGTTAAAGATGAAAAAAATAAAGCAAGAAAATAAATAAACTGATTAAAAATGAATGTAACATCTAAATAGATATTTCTCAAAAGAAGGCATACAAAAGGTCAACATGTATATGAAAAGGGGCTCAACATCACCAATCATCAGGAAAATGAAAATTAAAATCACAATGAGATATCACCTCATACTTATAAAATGGATTTTGTCAAAAAGACAAATGAAAACAATTGTTGGTTATGATGCAGGAAAAAAAGTTAACCCTTATACAATGTTGGTGGGAATGTAAACTAATACAGCCATTATAGAAAATATTATAAAGGTTCCTCAAAAATTAAAACTAGAACTATCATATGATGCAGGAATCCCATCTCTGGTTATGTGTCCGAATGAGATTAACTCAGTCGGTTAAAGAGATACCTGCACTCCCTTGTTCAATGGAGCATTATTCACAATAGACAAAATATGAATTAACCTAAGAGTCTATCTATCGATGAGTGGATAGAGAAAATGTGGTATATATAAAAAATAGAATACTATTCAAACTTGGAAAAGAAGGAAATCCTGTCACTTGTGACAACATGGATGAACATTATGTTAATTGAAATAAGAAACATACAGAAAGACAAATCTCTGGTGATCTCATTTATATGTGAAATGTAAAACAACTGAACTCATGGAGGTAGAGAGCACAATGATGGTTACCAGGGCTTTGGGGTCAGACAGGATGGGGTATAGGGAGATGTTGGATAAAGCGTACAAAATGCCCACTCAGTTAGATGGGAAAAATAAGTTCTGCAGATCAATTGTACAACATGGTGACAGTAATTAGTAATAATGTATAGGAAACTTAAAAATTGCTAAGAGTAGATTTTATATGTCCTCATCACTAAATGGTAAGCAGATGAGATGCTAGATATGGTAATCACCTTGATTTAATCATTCCATATGTATACAAATATCAAACATCATTTTGCATATCATAAGTAAATACAATTTGTAACTTGTCAATTTTAAAACATAAATAAAAGAATGACAAATAAGTTTGAGATATCTTCTGTACAACATTGTACGTACAGTCAACAATAATATATTGAATACTTAAATAATATGCTGTGTAGTGTGATAGTTGCCTTATGACCATTCATTCCTAACAACAGCCTTTGGAGAAGATATATTAGTATTTGTAATTGCTGAGAAATGTCAATTATCTTCAGCTTAGCCAGGGCTCAGTATCACATTTGAAGAAGCTTTCTTACAAATCAAGAGGGGAAAAAATAATCAAAAGATTTGGTAAACAGAAGTAGTGCTAATGGTGACAGAATAAAATTAGGATTTTTTTCTCCTGCCAAAATTATCATTGGAGATTTTATAATTTATGGCGGGAGGAGGCAGGAGGGGACAGGTATATGCATACACAAAGAGTGCAATGCGCACTACCCGAAGGATGGACATATTTGAAACTCGAACTTAGCGGGGGAGGGGGGCAAGGGCAACATATGCAACCTAAACATCTGTACCCCCATAATATGCTGAAATAAAAAAAAAAATCTAGTACTGGGGGCCAGGATATCTGGATTTTCATTATTGAATTTGACATCTAACTCAGCCTCTTGGTATCTTGTTTTATGTTTTGTTTTCAATCTATTTAATGAGAATTTGTTTTACCTACCTCAAAAACTTATTCTATGTGAAATATAATATTCGATTTCTGCTTCTACATTCTAGTTTAGAGCCTCATCATTCCATGCCTGGATAACTGCAATGGCCTTCCATGTTCTTATATTCTGTATCCTCCTACTTTAAACTGTAGTATTAGAACAATCTCCTAAGTATTTCTCTTACGAACTCATTTCATAATTCAGAGTCCTACCTTGAATTCTCATTCCAGGTAGAGCTGTGCTTACATAGCTTTTTCTATATTTCAGTCTGTCTCTTCATATCCAACCAATCATTGTTCCTCACCTAATGGGAGGATTATATATTAGCCAGACTGTTCCATCACACAATGTTGAACACACCATCAACATGATTGATTTCACAAGGAGTTCAATTTATGCTTCTTGTCTTTATCCTCTGTATAAACCCTACCCATTCCTTAATATCCAACTCCAGTCAACCTCTTTATAACCTTCATGACAATTTTCTGAAACTATTGCAATCCACATTAATCTGTACTTTCTTGGAAGGTCAAGAATATTGATTGCCTAATATATTTGATTAAATTAATTTAAATAACAGGTTCTTGTAGTTTCTTGTGCTGTACCCCCAGTAAATTTTAAGCTCCTTAAGGGCAAAGTCATGCCATGTTCTTCCTCTAAATCATCTACAGCTGCAAGTGCTGACCACAGATAAAATCAGTAAATATACAGAGAATTATATTAAGCAAAATTGTTTTGTGCTAGAGTTAAGTTAGGAGACACAATGCCATAACATTTCTCTGGAATGGATCATATCATTTCTGTAGATCCAAAGGAAGAGAGTGATATAACTACTGTAACCAAGGTCATTTCTTTCAATGGCTAAAAGTGTTGCCCTAATCCCCTATGAGTATTCAGGGTACGCCAAAGTAATTTGAAGGGTTTATGAATTTTTTTAAATACAACTCTTGATCATGAACAGTGAAAAATATTTTATAAATAGCTATTCTCTCAAGGGTTGTTTTTCTCTCCACAACCAGTTGCATGCTTCAGTACTGTCTGTGACAGAAGAGTCCTAACTCAGAGTCTTTCTTGACATAGCAAATGAGAATGTTTGCTCTTGTTGTCTGATTTAAGAAGTTAATTCAATACTCTAGCCATCAGAATACCTTACATGTGGCCATCAAAAAGAATGTGTATAAAAGTATAAATTAATCATTACCTCATACATTAGCAATTATTCAACTTTGGTAAAAATGAGAGTCTGGCAAATGAAAAGTAACATAAATTTCAGTATGCATATATTCAGATTCTGACTTAAAGAAGAAAACGTAGAGGAAAATCTCTATGACATTAGTCTAGACAATGATTTCTTGGATATGACTCTAAAAATGAAAGCAAAAATAGATAAATGGGATTACATCAGACAAAAAGCTTATGCATAGCAAAGGAAACAACTAACAGATTGAAGAGACAACCCATGGATTGGGGATAAATATTTACAAACCATATATCTGATAAGGAGCCAATGTCAAAAATATATAAGGAACTTAATAGCAAGAAAAAAAACAACTTAATTTAAAAATGGGCAAAGGACCTGAATAGACATTTCTCAACAGAAGGCATATGAACAGCCAACAGATATATGAAAACATACACAACATCACTAATTATCATGGAAATACAAATTAAAACACAGTGAGATATAACCTTGGCCCTGTCAAAATGACTAAAAGACAGGAGATAACAGTTAATAGCAAGAATATGGAAAAAAAGAAAACCCTGTTCACTGTTCCTGATAATGTGAATTGGTACAGCCATTGTACGGAGGTTACTCAAAAAACTAAAAATAGAATTACCACATGATTCAGCAATTCCACTATAGGATATATAGCCGAAGGAACTAAAATCTGTATATTGAAGAGATATCTCCGCTCCCATGATCACTGAAGCATTATTCACAATAGCCAAGATACGGAAGCAATTGCCCACCGATGGATTCATGGATAAAGAAAATGTGGTATATATGTACAATTTGAATAGTGCACAGCCTCCTTAGAGAAGGAAATTCTGTCATTTGTGACAACATGGATGAATTTGGGGGACATTATGCCAAGGGAAATAAGCCAAGAACAGAAACATAAATACTTCATGATCTTTCTTATACTTTAAATCTACAAATATCAAATTCAGAGAAGTAGGAAGTAGAATGATCGTTAACAGAGACTATCAGGGGGAGGGATGCAGAGAGGAGAGACGTTGGCAAGAGGGTGCAAAGTGTCAGTTAAATAGGAGGAATATGTTTTAGTGACCTATTTTACAGCATGGCGACTATAGTTAATATTATAATAATGCATTGCATATTTCAAAATTAGTAAAAAGATAGATTTTAAATTTTCTTATCACACACAAAAAATGGTAAGTTATATGAGGCGATAGAAATATTCATTAGCTTGCCGTAATCATTCCACAATGTATAAATGTACCAAAACATCACATTGTAACCATAAATATATACAATTAATATTTGTTAATACACATAACATTTAAAACAGAGGGTTTATTGTTGACTTTCTATTTTCCAAGGACCCTTAATTGGCTTTATCTATGTTTTCTCATTTAATTTAATATTTCCCAGGAAACCAGTAGGTAGGCACTATTACTTCTATTTTTAGCTTATTAACTGAATTTCAGGTTTTATATGAAACTTGTCTAAAGTCATGATATTTTAAACAAATTAGATTCAAACTCAGATCCTCTTCCCTGAGAATATTCTTTTTATTATACCAGTCGACGACATGTAAATAATTATTGTTATTATTAAAATGGCATTATTTTCTTATGCATATTATAAATTGATAATATCAGTACCATATTTAATCTATATATACTTTTTAAACTTACTGAATCTCAGATATTGCCTTTGAAACTAGTATAAGCCAGGAAGTGTTTGACATTCTTGACTTTCTCTAAAATCTTGTCCCCAAAATGTACTGGTCACAAAAAACTTCTTCACATCCAGATTCATATATTTGGTATATTTATTGTAGCATTTCTTTTCTTTTATGGTGGCAGAAATTTCATTATTATTCCTATAGCTCACAAATGTATAATCTGAAAATACCAGAAGTTTGTGAGTGGAATTACTAGACAGATTTTTAGGGTCTCTATATTTTTTAAAAATCTGACTACAAAACATAAGTGAATTTCTTTATTTCATAAATTGAAAAACACAGTGACTCACATGGAGACTGGCCAGTAGAACAGATGTGATTTGTTTCAGTAAGGAAATGAAACCCCACTTTCTATGATTAATGCTGAGTTGTCTCCTTGGTGTTTTTGTACTATATTTTATGTTTAAATTGTTTTGATTTTTAAAACTGAGTTCACAACCTTTGCAGAGCTGATTCCTCCAACTTTGTCAATTATAGATAAAGTCTGAATCACTAAATCTAATGCATTTTTGTGTTTACACTTTCCACAAAAACATTGAGCACTCAATCACGTCCTCACTTCTTGTAAGAATCAGCAGATACGCTGATGCTACAAGAGGGAATTTTAGATTATCTGCACCAAGGGTTCATATCAATAGCTACAACATAAGGTTAGAACACATCAGACGCAACTAGTTCATGAGTTTGGGTGAAAAAATAAGTAAGATGTGCAAAACTTAAGTTATTCTCTTTTGAAGGAGCATAAAAGAGGAAGAAGATTTAACGGTTAAAGAAGCATAGTGGAATAAAGTTGCCCCTCCAAAAAGATGTTTTCACTGGGAACTGTGAACATGATCTTATTTGGAAAAAAGGTCTTTGTAGATGTAATAAAACTAGCATTCTCAATATTTTGTTCACTATCCCTCACTGTTTATGTTTACATAGGAAACAAGCACGTTTTCAGATAATAGGCATACTAATAAATATTTTATTCATTATGATAAGTATTAATTAGGCTATATTGAAACGAAATGAACATGTGTGTCCCCTCAAAATTAACATGTTGGAACCCTAATACCGATGTGATGGTCTTTGAGAGTGAGGGCTTGGGAGGTGATTAGGTCATGAAAGTGGAGCCCTCATGAATGGGATTAGTGCTCTTATAAGAAGAGGCCAAAGAACTAACTAGCCCTCTTCTGCCACGGGAGGATACAATGAGAAGTTGGCAGTCTGCAACATAGAAGTGAGCCCTCTCCAGAACCCATCATACTGGCACCCTGATCTCACATTTCCATGTCCCTTCTTGTTTATAAGCCACCCAGTCAGTGGCTTATAGAAATCCGAACTAACCAAAACTGTTATAGAAATCTGAACTTACCAAACCTCTGATTTCAACCCTCACAACAACCAACAAGCTAATAGTAACACTTCACAGAAGAGGAAATTGAGGCACAAATGTTGTAACTTGCCTAAGGTCACACAGTTGACAAAAGGAAAAACCTAAATTTGAACCTCGGTGTATGTTATTCAAGGTCTGTGCTCTTAACTATTTTGCATTGCTGCCTGAGGAAATAACCTGTAATTAAAGACTAACTACCACTTCCCAATAAGTAATATACTTTCTTTATCTGCTCATTTACCAACTGGTATGCAGAAATCCACAAACATCGAAAGTTATGAATATTTTTAAATAAAGCAGTATAAACCTGGTTTGGTCTAAATTATAAATTATTAGGTGAAGCCCAAATAATTGAAAATTAGTAAGACATTTGTGGACTTCATGATCAGTATGCACATTAGCTGCTATTGCACAGATAATATAGAATATTTATATTCATAAGACAGAAAGGGTATTGCAATTGATGATTTTCATATATGTTTTTGAAAGACTTTTTATTGTGCTAAATAAATGCCACATTATCTCTGTGATCACTCTTTTTCATGTACGTATTGTTTTATTTTATTTACAGGTTTTGGATTTTGGCAAAAATGGCATACAAACAGATGGTTGTATTTGAAAGTTTTGCCTCATGCAGTAAATGTATCTCTGTCCAGATGGACATTAGGCTTTAGTGCCAATATTGTACCTTTACCATATGGACAAGATTTATGGCAGGAGACACTATGTTCAGTTTTGTACCTCAACAAAGAAAATGTTTAATAAATTGTTATTTATCATTAATTTTTGAGGTCAGAGAATCGGGGAGCAAAATAAAATTAAGTAAAATATAAAAACACTATCTTGAAGATATATAACCATGTATATTTAGCAAAATCTTTGTCGACACATTATAAATTACAATTTTATAAATGCACTTTTTAAAGTCAGATTTACCCTTTATAGAGAGATAATTCTATACATTTTGACAAAGTTATACAGTCATGTAACCACCAACAAAATGCAGAAAGAACATTTCCATTACCCAAAATAGTTTGTTCATGCTATTCATTAATATGATTAATTACATAGTTTGATTTTCAAATGTTACACCAAACTTGCTTTTTTGAAATAAATCTCACCCAATCTTGAGATATGATACTTTTTGTTTAATGCATTGTTGAACGTAATTTACTGAAATGTTGTTTAGAATTTCTGCATCTATGATCATGACAGTTATTGGTCTATAGATTTCTTTTCTTGCAATGACTTTGTCTTATTTTAGGATCAGCCTAATGCTGGCCTCATAGAATAAATTGAAGAATGTCCATACTTTTCAACATGTTGTAAAGGTTTATGTGTAAATGGCATTTTTTTTTTTTTTTTTTTCATTGAAAAGGTCGGTAGTGTTTACCAGCGAAGCCATCTTTTGGAACTTTTTTTTGGCAGGGGTGGAAAATTTTGTAATTATATGTATAATTTCTTTAATAAATAAAAGCTAATGCAAGCAGAAATAGATAACCTGATAATTTGTTTCTTTCAAGGAATTTGGCTATTTCATCATAGTTGTCAAATGTATCAGCATGGCAATTTTTACAACATTCCCTGTTATCCTTTAGATAAAATTTGTTTTGATGTCATCTCTCGCAATCTTGATATGGGTGTTTTGTGTTTCCATTTTTTTTTTTTTTTTCATGATCAGTCTGGCTAGAGTTTAATCGATTGTACTGATCTCAGAGAACTGGCTTTTGATTTCATTGATTTCTATATATTTTTCTTCATTATTTTTATTGATTTATCCCCTGGTCTATATTATATTCTTTCTTCTACAAATTTTGAGTTTAATGTCTTCTCCTTTTCCTAATTTCTGAAGGTATACATTGCTGTTAATGATTTGAGATCTTTCTTATTTTTTAATATATATATTTAGAGAAGACATTTCTCTCCAAGTACTACATAGGGAGCATCCTAAACATTTTGATATGTTTTGATTCATTTTAATTCAGTTTTGAAATAATTTTTAATTTCCATTTTGACCTTTTTTGACACAGAGCATAAATATGATACAAAATGTGTATAAGCATCTAATAATGAAAAACTAAGTAGCATAATGCCCAGATCTTGGAAACTAAATAGCATGGTTTTAAATTTCAAACAATTATTGCTTGAAATTTCAACACTCTTCTCTCAGTTATTGAAAGAATCAATAGACAGAAAATAACTAAGAATAGAGAAGAGTTGAACAACATGATCAACAAATTGAATTCCATTGAATGCCATAAATTACAGTTAGGAAACACAACACTCAACATTAGCTATGTTTTCCAGGGCATACAGGGTGTTATTTAGTTTCCAAGATCTTGGGTTTTTCCAGAGATCATTCTGTTATTTATTTCTAATTCAATTCCATTGTGCTCAAAGAACATATCTTGTATGACTTAAAATCTATTAAATTCATTGAGAATTGTTTTATTGCCCAAAATGTAATCTATCTGCACACTGGATGGGCGGGTATTTAGCTGTTGTTGAGTGTTGTGTTCTCGAAATGTCATCTGGGTCAAGTTGGTTGATGGTGTTGCTCTATCAATAAATATTCTTTATTCTTGGTTATATCTTCTTGTTCTATCAGTTATTAATAAAAGTGTATTTGCATTTCAAATAATTGTGGGTTTGTCAATTTCTTCTTGAATTTTTATCAATTTTGCTTTACATATTTTGAAGATATATTATTAGGTATAAAAATACTAGGGAAATCATGTATTCTTGATTATTCTTGATGAATCATGAAATTACTTTCCCTAGCATAGTAATATTCCTGTTCTGAAATATACTTTGATATTAAAATTGCCACACAAGCAGCTTTATTGCAGGAAACAGGAAGCTTTACATAACAAAATTTTGTTCCAGAGAGGAACAGGTCTGTCTCCATGAGTGTAGAAGACCCTGAACATAATGAAGTTTCTCTTTTTTATATTTGTTCCCAACTTTTGTGCTAAACTGGGGGTGGAATATTCATAATTTTCTGAGAAAGGGGTGAAGAGCTCTCCGAATTTGTACCTTCCCCTATTTTATCCTTGTATGGCTGGCTCTGTAACTACCATAGCACTAGGGAGTGTGATTTTTACTATGTTAATGAGGTAAAGTTTACTTTGGGGCATAAGCTCCTAGCTTCTGCACATGCTCCCAATTAGGAAAAGTCCCTACCTCAAGTTCCTGCTGTTATAATTTCTTTTTCCTGCTGTTATTGGTCCTGCCCCTGAGCCCTTGACCATATTCCCTTATTGCCTGCCCGACCGCCCACATGTCCTTAGCCCTGCTTAACAAGAACTTCAATTCAAATATCCCTTAATCATTTTGCAATGAATTTTAATTGCCAGTTTATATTCTTGACCTTGTGCAACATGACAGAAATTTCACAAACAAGTTATGTTTGGAAAGGTCGCCAATGAGCCTGTGATTGCTATTCATTTTCACTGTGTTAAACTAGAAAAGGATTAGCTATTTCAGTTCCTTATAATGCCATGTGATCTTAAATTTGAATTGTTTAAAAAATAGATTTCTATTTTAAAATTAATGATGCAAATTTCCTCTGAGGATTTAAAAATTCCATTTCAAATCAATATTGAATTTATAAATTTATATTTAGGAAAATTGTACATTTTTTAAAAAGCAAATCCAAAAATAAGACTTTTATCAATAATAACATTTGAGTCACAGCAAAAGAGGTTTACCAATATTTAGGTGATAAAAGGAACATTTTTAAATCATGTCATCTCAGTAGGGAGTAAAAGTTGTCAAATAATGAGATATAATCCCAAGAATATAAATGTAAGACCATCACTGAAAAGTTTAAAATTTATTTTTAAAGAAATTTGAGAATTAGAAATCAAATCAAACAAAAAAAAATAGGAATTACTACTTATAGAGAGCATTTTGCTGGAAAGAAAATGTTACCCTTCTTTAGACAGAATCCTCTCAGTGTGTATTGTTCTCATTTTGTTCACAATACTCTTGTTGAAAGTCTCATTTTGCTGGAAGTCAAAATTTGTGTAAGCCAAGATACTCTATTATATACAACAACTCACTATTTATCCACTATTCTCCAGGGACTGAGGTCTCAAAGTTAAATCCTCCAGAGTTCCAACGTCATTTAAACAACCACGGGTGAAATATTTCTAAAATGTTTTGCACACATGATAAGATACATGTGCATATATTTTTTTGAAGAATTGGATAATTCTTCACAATTACTTATTTTTTGTGTAATATGGTAATGCCTTCAGAAACAATCCTGGCTGACGTAGCAGGTTGCCAGTGTTCTAAACTAAGCCAGTATGCTCTTTCTTTTAGACATGTTATCATGGCTTTAAACCTTTCCCACTTTCTTCTCTGCTCAGTCAACATTACTAACTTTGACTAATTGCTGTTGGTTAGGGGAAAAATTAGATAACCCACTTCATGGGAATCTGTAAAATGTACATTTTGATATAGGCTTTAAGTGTGCATTTGAAAATAAAGTATACGGATTTTTATATTATAATAACTTTAAAGTTTTAATTTCAGCCTTTTAAAGGCTGCTCAGATATCTCCATTTATTTTTATATTATTCCTTTTCCTATGAGAAGTTGAGGGCACTGAAAAACTTTTGGATAAATAAGATGTTAAAGCATTATAAACTCTCCCGTGGATTACATAAATAATCAAGAAATAGTCAAATTTAGAATACCAATAAGTCATTAATACTCTAGAAAATCTGAATTCAAGTGCTTTCTGATTTAGATAATTTACTATATTCTGAAACTCACAGTAATTCCATGACACAAACAGGTAAAATTAGAAATACATACAAACCATCAATAAAAAATTAAAAATCCAAAGTATTCATAGCACGTCTATTCTTCAATTCCCTTGAAAGAGTAGCAAAAAAAAAAAAAGAATTTGTATATTATATTTCACTAATATATATATTAGTATATATATACTAATATATATAATATATATTTGTATATATATTATACATAAATTGTATATATATATATAAATATATATATATTTAAGAGGCACCAACATTTTATTAAATAAAAAATATCAAAACGTCCTAGGCTTAAAACACAGGCTTGCTGAAGCACTGGGACCTAATTATAGGATTATACAACGTTCTCCTCAACCCTTATCATCATATCAATAGGCAAACTGTACTTCACCTGTTTTTTCTGTAAACCTAAAACTTCTCTAGAGGACAAGATATATTATTAATAATTTTATTAAAGAAAACAAAACACCATGCACTCTCATCCAAAAAGGATTTATAATGCAGAAAAAGGATTTATAAGAACAGCAGATCTGTGAATACACTTAACATATATATTGGCATTGATATAACATTTAGAAGGAGTGCTATGTGTGACATACACATCGCATACTTTATATTTCTATTAACACTCTCTCTGGAATATAAGTAAAATAATAATTTTTTAACTTGTCAAGGAATTTAAGCAACTTCCCCATGTCCATACAGCTATTAAGTGGCTTAGTTGGGAATTAATTTAAAGTTCGTCCGGCTTGGAATTCCAGTTTTTTGCAAACTTCCCCAGGTTTCAAAGAGTAGGTCTTAATATCCAAAGCTTCACTGGAATAGTTTCAGATTTTTCCAGCTCAGGAAGTATATTTCAGCTCAAAGCCTTATTCTCAAGCTCATACATGCCCATATTTGTACAAATACATGCTCATCTTTTTCTGGGTCATATACATGCATCTCAAGTCTTAAGAACGAACACTACTTTTGTACTTTTAATGCATTTTATTGTCCATTAGCTGTAAAGAAAAGAGAGCATGAAAGGCATTTTTTCTTTGAGGGTAAAATGTTTGGTACTGTAAGCTAAAGTTAGGTTTGGTAATCATTTGGAGACTTTTGTTTGTTTATATTTTTCTGTCTCCAGTGAATAAAATATATATGTTTTAAATGCTAGAAATAATGAAAATGTTGAGTTTATTTGTTGCCTATCCTTTGCTATTTTGCATGAGAAATGCTTTCATTTAAAAGCCAGGTAGCGTACATTACAGAACTTCTCTGTAAATATTTAAATCAAAATGTTCAGGCACTAGTGCCTTTCATCAATCTATTTATTTTCATGCAGAATAATTTTACCCAAAACTCCAGATGAATAAATACTATTGAAACAGTTACTTTTTGTGATGAAAAAATAATTACAATAAAACACACTTCAAGAGTCACCACTATCTTCAGATTTTAAAATTGCTGTATTTACTGACTTACAGCAAAGGAAAAGAAAGCAAGTTAGAATACAAACCAAAGAAGGATCCCCTGATCCTCAATTTGGCACAGACAAATAACTTTTGCAGTTGTTTGTGGGATATGATATCCATTCGTTACGGCAAAATAAAATTGGTTCTTTAGAAAAAATGAATTGTGCCCAAAGACTTGGCAATCCTATTTAGCACAGTGAAAAACTACTTATTATACCAGTCTAATGAGTAGGTCTTCCCAAAGAAACTGAGACAAATAGTGTGAAGTCTTAAATATTTATTTGGTTGCTCCTAGGAAAGAAAAGAGGACACTTGCTGTCAGCCAGGATGGCTCCTATTTCTTAGCACAGCTATAAATGAACTAAAATGATCACCAAGTAGTAAATATTCCACAGAAACCGCTGCGTGTAAAATGCAGACATGAGGAAAGAAGTAGGACATCTGCAATGGAGACAGAGGGTTTAAATCAGCAGAGCATTTGGGACTATCAAATACTAATTTAGCGTATTAATCTAAAATGTTTATGAAACAAAAGTCAATTCTAAAATTTTGCTATCCAGAAGGAAAGAGTCATCCAGATTCCAGGTAACATTTGGACCTGATTTAGCTGCTTAAAGGCTGCTTTAAAATATCTCCATTTATTTCTAGATTATTATCCTTTTTCTGAGAAATGATTATACTTGACAAACTGTAGATAAATGAGATACTGAAACATTTCAAAACCCCAAAAATATATGACACAATTAACTCCTAGAGATTTCAAAATGATCAAGATATAATAAAAATTTTCATCTTCTTGGCTCATCCAAAACAAAGGGCATGATTAAAACATGAGTTACAAGACAGAACTGAGAACACATAAAGATAGAATTTTAAGAATCTATTGACCTTGGGGTTTATTACATTTGAGAGGGACCCTCACTCACTCACTGTCTCACCCACATTCCATTTTGTGGGACTCGAACACTTAAACAAGGTCTGCCTGTTTGTAGATCTAATAGAACAAGGTCTTTCACTGGAAACATGGATTCCAAACAAAGAAATTCTGAAGTATCAGTGTGTGTGTGTGTG
>RJWJ010029811.1:0-20336 GCA_004363605.1 Indri indri | reverse complement strand
GCTGGTTCTATCTTTGAACACTTCCTTGTCTTCTGGCACAATTTCATGTCTCAGGCTCACTTTCCCTGTCCCAGATTTGGGACCTGCCGTTTTTCCAAGGGGCAAAAAACATGGTCATCCTTCTCAATGACCTAGAACTAAGGTATCAGTTTCTTTACCCATTTAAAATAGCTTAATAGTAGCTAATGTTTATTAAGTGGTCCCAGATATCACCTCATTGAATTCGCACACTAATTCTTTACCGTAGATAATATTACTTATCCTCATTTTACAGATAAGGAAATCAGGGTGTGGAGAAGTTAAACAAACTGCTTGGGGCCTTTAAGCTAGCAAGTGGATGAGCTAGCAATTGGAACTCAGGTTATCCTGACACCAAAGACCAGGCTCAGAACCACAATGCTATGTTTACAATTGGTTATAAAAAAAGAAAACTCCTTAAAAGGAACTGAACTTCATAATATCTACATTTTTAAAAAACAAAAACCATGCTTTAAGATGATATGTATTAAGCAAAATTTAAAGAAAGGAATCCTTGAATACATCTGGAACTTTTCTCATTAATTCTCAATTGCCAATAATCCCAGTTCAGGAGAAACTCAATGGGGCCTGGGATTAATATATGATGAGAAAGCTTCCCTCCATCTCAGCCAGAAGCCTTATCATGGAATGAATCGGAGCAGGGACTTCGGACCAAGCGAATGTTAAAAGCTCTTCAAGCGCCTCATTTTCTCTGTGTCTGGGGTGGTCTGTTCAGAGCTTCAGCTGTCCAGGGTAGAGAGGAGAGAGCTGCTATGACTGTGTAACTGTCCAGGTAGTTTGTCACAGGGTGCTGGGGAAGGGGCAGGTGGGGGGACGGGAAAGAGAAGGGACAAGGCAGGGGCTGTGACTGCCTAGAGAAAGGGGTCCCTGTTCTAACTGGCACGAAGGCGCGCTATGGGCTAGCAGGGGCCCTGTCGGGTAAAGTTCTTCCAGTATGAAACTGGCTGTTCCAGGTTCAAGGGCCGGTGACTCTCGATTATCTCTCTTTTTTTTTTTTTTTTTGAGACAGAGTCTCACTCTGTTGCCCGGGCTAGAGTGCCGTGGCGTCAGCCTGGCTCACAGCAACCTCAAACTCCTGGGCTCAAGTGATCCTCCTGCCTCAGCCTCCCGAGTAGCTGGGACTACAGGCATGCGCCACCATGCCCGGCTAATTTTTTCTATATTTTTAGTTGTCCAGATAATTTCTTCCTATTTTTTTCAGTAGAGACGGGGTCTCGCTCTTGCTCAGGCTGGTCTCGAACTCCTGAGCTCAAACAATCCTCCCGCCTCGGCCTCCCAGAGAGCTAGGATTACAGGCGTGAGCCACGGCGCCCAGCCCTCGATAATCTCTTAATGAGAGAAAATTTCCTCCTCCCAACAGGAATTTCCAGTTGTAGTTATGAGCCTAGGTGTAACCGAAATGGAAAAGTAATTATATTTCTCTTAGCAGCTATGGTCATCCCCAGCAACCTGCCGCTTCCTGCTTTTGTTCTAGGAGAGTCTTCTGCCCTTTGTCCTCTTTTCCCTTCTCCACTTTGACCTCAGCACGAGAAGCTCCAGGGCCTCTTAGTGACTGGCCTGTCCACCTTCCTCCTTCCCTTCCGGGTCTCTACCCACCTGAGCACCCAGGCAGTGGGGAGGGGTACTCCGGAGCCGTGGGGCCGTTAAGATAACGGGGAAAATAAACAGAAGCAGATGTGCCTTCAGCCCAGGGGTTGGCCCACCCGCAAACAGGAAACAGGGAGGGCAGCTGATAAGAGCGTCTCCAGGGTCAGACCTGGACTCCTTGGAGCCAGGGGCTGGGCTGGGCTTCACAGTCCTCATCTCTCCCTGAAAATCTTGTTTCCCTTCCCTGGGGACAGGCCAGAGGGGCTTTCCCTCCTTCTTTCCTCCATATGAATAGGGATCAAATATATTCACATTCTATCCTCAGTGCCAGGGACCACTCTAAATTTTAAAAGATGTGCACAACCATTCTCCTGTGAACTGTTAAGGTGGAGATTGCACACGCATGTGCACACATACCACACACATTCATACACACCCACCCGCGTGCTTGCACACACACACAAACTCACACACATATACACACATGCACACACACCACACACACACACAAGCTCTCATCTAGGCTGAGACTTACAAGTCCTGTGGTGACTCCATTCCCCAGGAGTGACAGTCCACAGTTCCCCCTCCCTACAAAGGGTCTGAGCGCTCTGGATCTGGAGTAGCCCCTCGGTAAAGTGAGGAGGTGAACAGGGAAGCCTCTAGGCCCCTTCCTGTGCTCTGAAATCCCCTGGCTCTAAGGGCCACTTTCAGCTACCCTCCCCCAATCCAGAAAGATCAAAGCAGTAGGAACTCTGGCCCCTAAGGATGTGGTGGCCTGCGCTGGGCTGAGGGTGCTTTGGGACCCTCCCCTGACATATCATTCTACAGCAGTGTTTCCCTTTCAAAAAAATTATCACGGACTCCAAGCTGTCTTAAAATTGTGAATATAACATAAATATTACAAATTTAACCTAAATTGTACCTAGGTATAAACCTGTGCTGATTAAGTATTCTGTCATCATGAAAGCCAAGCAGGCAGGAAGGGAGGAGCCGGGTGTCACCCCAGCACCCCCAAGTCCAGGGGTGTTTCCGTCAGGGCTGCGTGGCCTCCGTGGTTTAGTTTCTCCCAGACGGGCCCTTGGGTTCCAGCTTCGCTGGGCGATCGCTGGGCGCAGGTAATGCTGCTGCCTTCCTCTGTCCCTCCCGCCCTGGGATGGCAGTGACTTCTTGCTGCTGTTAGTCTCTGGGCTGCCTCGCCTTTCCCTGTCTGTATTCTGGATTTATCTGTCCTGGGTCCTGGAGCTTGGGGAGGAGAGGCGGCGCTGCAGAAGGGTGGGGAGTGCGGCGTCCGAGCAGCAGCAGCTGTTAGACGGAGGGTTGGGCGGAGGGAGGAGGTGGAAAGCCCTGCTGGTCACTTGCAACCAGGTGGCCCTTCCCAGGTGTGCTGAATTGAAATAAGGGGCTGGAATTTTGCTCCTCACTCCCGACCCCCCTACCCCTGCCCCGCCCACACGCAGTTGACTTGGGCTTGGGCTGCTCCCCCAGGAAGGGGCCAACCTGGGACCAGGCAGCTCCTTTCAGGCAGGGCTGTTCCTGGGACGAGACTGGCCCTGAGCTGTCGTCAGTCCTTAAGGGCAACCTGGGCAGAGACCACAGAGTCCACCACAGCTCAAAGCCCAGCTCTGCTCACCAGCCGTGGGACCGTGACCCCATTCCTCATCCTTGTTTAACACGCAGTTCAGTTTCTCCGTCTGTAAACAGGGAAACTGTGAGGATTAAATGAGACATGTTCCCAAAGGGCAGAGAAGGCGGCCCCTTGGCTGGCTTCCCTCCAGGGACCTGCTGCCCAGCTTGGCCGGGATGCGGGACTCTGATTCAGCCACATGTGTAAGGGGACGGGCTCCTGTGCCTGCCCAGGTGCGGCCTTCCCGGCCACTGCCCGCTCGCTCTCCTGCCTGCTCCTCCCGCTCTGGGGACAGAATGAGGAAGCAGAACCAAGGTCCTGTTGGAGCCCGCCCTTCTTGCCTCCTTCATCTTCCTCTTATGAGAGGCAGCCAGTCGGCCCCACGCGCGGGGCAGGGGAGCAAGAGCCTCTGGATCCCGGAATTCCCAGCCTCCGTTGTGCCATCAGCCCAGAGCCCTGCCCGAGCGGCGCGTCGGGCTCCGTGCAGCTCGCCTCTCTCCTCTGTGTGTGCCGGTCCCTCAGGAACCCCACAGGAAGGAAGGGGCGGAAGAGACATGGCAGAAGTCAGGCATTCCCAGGTCCCCTAATCCCACCCACACTCTCAACAGTAGAAAAGAGGGGAAGATATCAATGGAATTCTGTGGGGTCTAGGGAAGGGTACAGCAGTACCCCAAACTGCTTAGGGCCCCCCTTGGGAGAGATGGGGACTTGATGTGAATTGGAAAAGGTCCCTCCTCTGGGCAGACACAGCCCCACGAGTGCTCAGCTTAGCAAACAGGTAGTGCCTTTGTGCAACTTAAAAAGGCTTCTGGGCCCCCCCGTGCAGTGAGGGTGCAGCGCACGACCCGAACAAAGGCTCCACTCAATGCCACAGGCCACTAGCCCGGCCAGTTTTCTCAGCACACACCCAATCGAAGGTGCAGCCCTGGGTGCTGCACATTTTGTGTGGTCTGTGTGCCAGCTCCTGGGACAATCCATCATATGCCACAGAGCCCATCTTCCCACACATCAAACATCTCTTTCCAGAACCTTGGATGGTGCTGTCTGTGATGACATTCATAGAATACTGGCCAGGGTCTACAGAGGTCACTAAACTCTGCTGAGAGGCAGGGGATGGAGCCTGTGCCCTCAGGGACAGACCTCCAGACACAGCCATCCCAGCCTGGTGGCCTTTGTCCCATATGTGTGTGCAGCCAGCCTTCACCGCTCTGCTCTGAGCCCACGCCTGGTAACCCATGTCTTCCACAGACACGGACAACAGCATCCTGCCTGTAAGGCATGTCACTGGCAGCGTGTGTGGGTTGGGCAGAGGTCAGGAGCCACTGACCTCAGGCTGCATTTAGCTAGATCTGTTCTATCCACCCAGTGTTGATCCTCACGGCTTTTCTTGAAAAAATGGATATGGCCGCAATGGGCCTGCCTTCCCTCCTGGCAGCCCTTGGCTGGAGGTGAGTGGTGTCCCCCTGGCTGCATTGTAGGAGTGGCTTTAACCCCAGTCTAATGGAGAAGGACGGAGTCAGTTATGTACTCCAGGGTCGTCGGCCTGCGTTTGAGTCTTGCATCACTTATTAGCTGTTGGACCTTGAAAAAGTTACTTCTCTGAGCCTCAGTTTCCCCATCTGTCAAACAAGATGATCTTTGTACAAGATAGATACAAGATGTATCTACCTTACAGGTTGTTATAAGGATTAAATGAGTAAGTGCATATAATAGCATATAGTACATAATCAATACACATTAGCTATCATAATGACCACAGTGAGGTCCCTATGGATAGAGTAGACATATATGTAAAATTTCCACAAACATCATTTTATTATCTTGGTGACCCCCAAGTTCCCAGCAGTAGATTGTGGCTGTGCTAAGGAAAACCGAGTTGGGAAAGTCGATCTTTCATCTGTGAGGTCCGCTCCCCCCCACCCCCCAATCGTCCCCTTCCAGACTGCCCAGTGGTGTGGCGGCAGCCATGGCTCCTTGCCGTCTTTGCCCAGAACCATCTCTGATGGGGGCACGAGGGGAAGCGCTGTGGACAGCCAAAGGGCACCCCACAGCCCAAGGCCGCCTCATTCTCCCACGTAAGTCACTAGGGGTCCGTCAACAGCTCAGTCCTCCAAGGCTCTTTATTAATATTACCACCCCGACTCCTGCTTGGTAATGAGTTCCGTGAGCTTACCACCCACCGAGTGAAGGTGGATTTTCTATTATTCCTAAACACAACCCTCCCAAGCTTTGAGCAGAGCCCCCTGGTTCTAGTTCAGGATTTGGTGAACGAGTTTGGGACCACCCTCCCCTTAACATTCATGCTTAAACAGATGTTACTCCTTGCAGCCTTTTTCTTTCCAGACAGAAGAACCCTCAGCACATTACTCTGTATTTTTACGGCAGCTTCACTATTTCCTTGGCAGTTTTGGCTCGTTCTTTTTCTAGTTTCCCGCGATCTTTCCTGAGGTGTAACGAGCACGCAGGACAGAAGTCCCTCTCCAACCACAAATCTCTCTTGTGCCACATTCTACTCTGCTTGGATGAACAAGCACAACATGAGAATTTCAGTGCAACAGATGCAGATCGCGGCGGCTGTGTTGAAGAGAACTGGAGAAAGGGGATTGGGAGCTGGTGAGAGAAAGGGGTAAGTGCTACCGGCAGAGGAGCACCGGCAGAGGTTTTTCCGTAGAGGCGTGGGAACAATAAAAGTGGGTGAGGTCTTAGAACTCCAACGCAGCACTCCACCCTAGAGCCACCGCACGCAACTGGGCAGGATGTGTCCTACCCAAGGACACCCTCCAACAGAACAGGTGGGGGCTCAGATCCAGTGCTCACCCACTCACCACGGTCCTGGATGCCAGGCCGCTGCAGCCAGAAGAAGTTACCTTTTCCTGATTGGCATAAAGACACCTTGTGGACCAGAGGCAATCCTGTCCCTTCCTGTACTGGTCAGTAAAGAGCACAGCTATGGCCTGTAGACAGGGAGGACAGAAAAGTGCGGGTCACAGCCTAGGCACTGGGTCCTGACATGCCCTGGAATAAAGTCTTCAGAGTCATTCATCCAGCGAATATTTATTGGGCATCTACTATGCGCCCAGCACTGTTTCAGATGTGGAGAAGACAGTGCTGGGTAAGTGCTCTCACAGAACTTGTGTAATATTATAGTCAGGGGAGCTAATTAACAAGGTAGAGTGAGATGGCACAAGCATCATAATGGCATAGGTCAGCAAGTGACAAACTATGACCCTTGGGCCAAATCCAGCCCCTGGCCTGTTTTCGTAAGGCCCATAAGCTAAGGATGATTTTTACATTTTGAAAGGATTGTCAAACAAAATAAAATAAAAAAGAAATCCTTAGGAGTCATGCAAAGCCTAATGATCTACTATTTGGCCCTTGACAGAAAAAGTTGGCTGAGCCCTGGTCTAGGAGGTGACTTGAGTGGGTGGGGCGATTTAGGGGACACTGTTAGTTGCCTTCCCAGAACCCATCCACGTCTCCCAAATGCATGGTAGCCTTGAGATCTGAGTGGGATGGGGCCATAAGCTTAAACTTAATCAGGGTCCTTTCAGCAGTGACTGGTTCAGGGACATGCCAATGAGTGCGTGAGATTCCCCTGAGCTTAGTGATTGGTCAGGTAAAGTCTAGTATTTTCCTTTGAGCGTTGGAAGAGAATAAGCTCTCTTTCTGGAGGGGTGGGAGTGAGGCCTAGAGTTGCTGCAGCTGTTTTGCTAATAAGCAGGAGGTCAGTGTGAAGATACAGTTACCCATGGAGGAGGAGAGTGCCCAGAAAATCACAGAGAAAAGGACCCAGGGCCCAACCATTCCTGGCTGGAGCCCGATCTGCTTTTGGACTTTTTAGTTCCCAAGCCAATAAATTCTCTTTAATATTTAAGCCAGGTGGTGTTTCTTATTTCTTTTGACCAAAAGCATCCTAACTGATACAGGTAGTCGAGGAAAAAGGAGGTGATGCTTGAGCTGAGACCTGAATGGTAACAAATAACTGGCCAAATAAAGATCTAGAATAAAAACTTTCCCAGCAGAGGAAAAGGCAAATGCCAATGCCCTGAGGTGGGCGTGAAAAGGGCCACGTTTGAATAGCAGGGAGCCAGGGAGCCACAGGGAAGATGGTATGGGATGAGGTGGAAAGGTGGGCAGGGTCTTGGTGGCCAAGGAGAGGAACTTAGATTTTACTTTAAATGCATCAGGAAGCCATTGTGAATCTGTTGTTTAATTTTTAAACTGATTTTTATTTATATACAGCAGTAAAGCGCACAAAGCTTAAGGGCACAGTCTGATGAATTTCAATACCCACACATACACACGCATACACACATATGCTTCCCTCATCCAGATTAAGAATGTTCTCAGCTTCTGCAAACCATATTGTAGTTTAAAAATGTTCTACTAGCCAAATTAAAACAAGTAAGAAACAGGTGAAATTAATTTTAATAACGTATTTGATCTTGTAAAAGATCCGAAATATTATTTTAATATGTAATCAATGTGCAAAGTAGTAATGAACTAGTTCATTCTTTCCTTACTTCTTTGAAGCCTGGCGTTTGTTTTACACATACAGCACAGCTCAATTTGGACCAGCCACACTTCAAGTGTTCAATAGCCTCATGCGGCTCATGGCTTTGGTATTAGTGCATGTCTAGAAAGCAAGGGGTGAGAAATGGAAAACGAAGCAAAGAGCATTTATTGATAGGAACGTAATTTGTGTAAGATATGAGACACTGATTTATTTCTATTGAAGTGCCAACTTCTTAGTTTTGTTTTAGCGAAAATAAAATAAGTTCACACCCAATCTAGTTCCCTAACCCTATTTCCCCTAAGGTCCTAGATTACTCAACACAGGATACTCTTACCACAGAGATTTTTAGTTCCCTTTCGGGCTCTCTTATGACTAGAGTTGTCCGTCTTCACATTTTCAGGCCTTATGGATACAGGAATCACAGGTTCCTCATTTGACCAACGAGCCTCTGGTTTCACCCTTGAGTTATCTCAGGCTTTTCAGATGGAAGTCATTTTACATCTATGGGTTCCAGACCTGGCTGCTCATCTAAATCATTTCAGAGTATTTAAAACACAACAAAACACGTAACACATGCCCAGGATCTCCTGAATTCCAATCCTGAGATGCACTCAGTGCTGTGTATTTTTAAATGCCCAGGTGTGATGGGAATTCAGCCTTGAGAGCTGGGCGTCATTTGCTTCACTGAAAAGGCCCAGAGACCTCAGCTGGCACTGTGGCAGGCACAGTCTGCGGCCTGTTAAGAACCAGGCCGCACAGCAGGAGGTGAGCGTTGGGCCAGCCAGTGAAGCTTCATCTGTATTTACAGCCACTCCTCATCATTCGCATTACCGCCTGAGCTCTGCCTCCTGTCAGATCAGCGGTGGCATTAGATTCTGCAGTATGGTGAGTGATGTAATTATTTCATTGTATATTACAATGCAATAATAACAGAAATAAAATGCACAATAAATGTAATGTGCTTGAATCATCCCGAAACCATCTCCCCCACCCCTGGGTCTGTGGAAAAATTGTCTTCCATGAAACCGGTCCCTGGTACCAAAAAGGTTGGGGACTGCAGCTCTAGGAGCAACACTATTAACAATGTTATTGTAGCCATGGGGGTAAGGGGGGAGGTGCATTTTTGTTTCCTTCGGGTGGGATGATGGCAGTGGATGAGGTGGAGGTTTCAGAGGTCCCCTTGGGTGTAGACTATTTTAGACAGGCAGAGCCCAGCCCAGGGCACAGGCAAAAGCATCTCCAATTGGGGACCAACCCTCATCAGCCCCGTTCTGTTTTTACCTCTCATACTGGCTTTCCTGACAGTAAGTCAATGGCATCTCACAGGTGTATTAGAGCAGAGCTAACCTGTGTTTCTAGGGGACGAGGTGAAAGACCAAAGACCGACAGGGTATAAAATTAACCCAGTCCTTCTGGATTTCATTTTAATCACTGGCTGTGCCCTTGGCACCAGGATCATAAAACGGGCCTGGTTTCCTTCCTTTGATGTATTTAAAGAGCCCTGGATTTGCAGTCAGGACACCTGAGTTCCAGTTCCAAACCTGTACTAACCAGCTGCGTCTCTATGGGTCTACGATTTAACTTCCCTGAGCCTCACTTCCCCCATCGGGTAAAATGAGTAATAATTATCTTGTAAGTTACAGTGATTGCTCGGTAAAGTAACGCATGCGAAAGCAATTTAGAAACTATAAAGCACTACACAGATGCAAGACTAGCGTTTAGAGTAGGGAAAGTGAGGCAGGACACAGAATAGGAGAAACCCTTCACTAGCTTCTAGGATTTCTAACCTCTGCGGGCCACGCAGGGGCCTGACAAACAGCAGGCGCTCGAATCCAAACGAATGACCCGCGGACACGCACCTGTCCTGGGCGTCTGAAAAGGCAGTGTCCCCCCCCCCCCCCCCCCCATGCTCTGGGCCAGGGCTCCATCGGTGTTTCTAGTGGCCGGTCCTCACATCCCGGCGGGCTGCCATTGGTTCGGGAACCCCCTGAACCGCTTTTTCATTGGCCGCCTGCTGCTGGGATGAGGAGAGACAGCCCCATCCGAGGGTCACAGCCGAGAATCTCTGCGGGCTGCGTGCGCCCCGCTAGTCCCGCCTTCGCTTCCTCCAGCTCCAGGCCCGGCACCTGCGACCTCCGCTCGAGTGGCCTTTGGGGACCTTCCCCGCTAAGCCCGGTCATCGCCCGGCCCCTTAACGGACACCTTTCTGGTCCCCTACTCAGAGGCGGGCGTCACTCCCTGGGCCGCGCTCGCGAGCTGTGCCCTAGTCACTTCCCAGGCCCCTTCCTAGGTCCTCTCCTCCTGCCCCTGACACCAGGTCGGAGGATGCCGCGGATCTCCCGGCTCCGTCCCGAAGAACGCGGGGGTTTAAATGCACTGGGCCCCAGTCAACAACCGGATAAAGTGGAAAACATGTGCTCATCGCTTACAGAAAGTATTCCCACCCCGCAGGAACAGCAGCCACGGCCCCTCCGAGCAAGCTTAGTGTAGCACCCACCCGACGGAGAACCGGCGTTTCTGACCACCGCCCCCTGCCTGTTGGGCTGTCATTGTTCCCCGCGGCCCGGCCCGCTCTCTCCAGCAGCCCCAACCTCCCGGACCGAGCGCTGCGGCCGCCGCTCGGGACGCCCCCCACCAGCGGGCGGGAGGTGGGGGGGCGCGGGGCGCGGGCGGGGCCGGCGCTGCCAATCACGGCGCGGCGCACGTGCGGCACGTCTGCGCGGCCGGCCCCCGCCCCGCGCCGGCTCGGTAGGGGTGCGGGGGCACGCTCGGGGAGGTCTGGGCGCGCGAGCCCGGGGATGCGCGCGGCGATCCGGGCTTGGGGTTGCGAGAGCGCTGGGGGGCGGAAGAGGGTGTGAGCACGCGGGGGTGGGGTGCGCAGGGATCCGGGCCACGGGGGACCCTCGGGACCACGAGGGGATCCCCAGGCAATGAGGGGAGCGCCCGGGGACTCCCCAGCTTCTGTCAATGTCTGGTCCGCGCTCGCTAAAATTCGGGCCACCGACAGGTGGGGACGGTCCGTTGACCCGCAGGTCCACCGCCGGTTTAGCCCAGGAGGCAGCCAAGGGGAGCGGAATTTAAGCACCTGTTCAGGAGAAAGGCGCTCTTCGTTTTAGGCCACTCCTTTGCCCCCAGCACCCCGCCTCCAGCCCCAAAGGGGAGGAGTGGTTTATTTCTGGTGGTGATTTTCAAACAGAAAACCATCAAACGTGTCAACGAAAGGACGGAAGTCCACGGATCAAAAGAGCTGTCCTGTGGTCTTGACAGAGGGCAAGGAAGCGGGGGTCCCACCTGCTCGGGACAGTTACCGAAAGCTCGCTGCGACAGGCTTCCGGGCTGCTCGTTAGTGCGAGGGGGAAATTAGAAGGCAGCAGGGCCACGTTCTTTGTGCAGAGCGATATTTTCATGCTTGCGTGGAGTGTCTGGGCCTCTGGAAAGTTCCACGCCTCAGCGTGGAAGGCAGTTTGATGTAGCTGGAGCTGGCTTTGAGCTCCCTGAGCTGTATTGTTTACTCTCCTTGAGCGCTGTGACTTCCGGAAGAGGAGGCCCTTTGAAGTGTGGGCAGGATTTGGGTTCTTCTGACTTCATGTCTTCTGTTGTCTCGGTGGCCCCTTTGATGTGGATGTGGCCTGACAGGCTTAGCAGAGACTGGCTACCGGACCAAGAGCTCAAACACCACTCCAAGTTCACCTCCACCAGGATGGATGTATTGAAGGGCAGATTGAAATACTCCAGGAAGCATCTCAAAATTTTCCATTTCCTGGTTGGTTGGTTTTTTTTTCATTAATGCAGTACATATTTTTCAAATGTATTACTCAATTCTTTATGCCTATGAAATTACCATGGAAAGCCTTGGGCTAAAGTGCTCTACGTACATTATTTCATTTAATCCTCTCCAATAACTATTAGGTGGTCATTCTCTCCACTGTATAGATGAAAAGGTGAAGGCCTAGGGTCACACAGCTATCTGGCAGAAAGCCTTCCTTCTTGAGCCCCTCCTTCATAAAAAGTTAATTGGGTTAATTAAATGAATCGAACCACACAAAACAGTTACACCAGTGCCTGGCATGCGCTAAGTGTGCAATGAACAGTTAGCCATTCTTATCACAATCATTGTTACAAATATGAAACAGAAGTTCTATCTGTTGCTGTAGCAAGTTCTACAAGAATCTTAGGCAGCAGATATTGATGAATTCTTTTAGAAATGTTTTAGGGTTTTGCTTTTCCCTAGTTGGAACCATCTCTAAATAGTATTGGAAGTAGCGTTCCTGAATAAGATGCTCCAAGACAAACCAGACAGTGTCTTCCCACAAGGATACACTCCCAGACTTTATCTGTTCCTTCCTTCCCCACCTGAGAACTGTATCAAAAACAAGCTGCTCAGCCCTCAGCTGGGTGCTTTGATGTCCATGAGTTTAGAATGGAAGGGACTGTGGGGTTTCGTTTTTATGATATGGATAGAGTAACTTGACTTTGCCCTGAAATTTCACCAAGCAAATCAACATCATTTACTAAATCACTTACTTTTTAAAAGCGTTTAAAAAGTGTTGCTTTGGGGGCAGAGCATGTCCTCCTGAAGGCCCCACTGAGTTCAGAGACTAATAGGAATAATCTGAGTGAGGCCAGGTGTGATGGGGGCTGTCCCAGAACAGACAGATGTGCCCTGGGAGACCCAGGAGGACAGCAGGTAGGCTGAGCTGTGCTGTTGGGTGTTAGCAGGACAGAACCAGGAGGATGCAGGAGCCACAGAGGCACTGATAACTGAGATGCGCAGTTGAGCCCAGCGGGGGCCTCTCTTTTCAGTCAAAGGCTGATGGGTGGCCAGGCCACAGCCAGGCTTTGGTCTTGCCATGATACAATGAAGGAAGCTATAAAGGAGTAAACCCTGGTAATAGTAAAAGTAATAACCAATGGCATTTATGGAGTACCTATGTTCTAGGCACTGCTAGGGGCTTCGTGTACCTTCTGTCATTTAACTCTATGACGTGGGTTGCTGTTACTAGTCCCGCTTTACAGGTAGGGAAACAGCACAGGGAGGTCAAGTTGCCCAGCGATACCCAATTAGAAAGTAGCCCCATGAGCTGGGGACTCCTGCTCGCTCATGGCTGTGTAACTGGGCCACTGGGGGATGGAAGCGTTTTGCCCCTGTGTGCTGAGATTCAGTTTACAAGTTCTTATCCTGGGGGAAGTTAGGGTCTTCCTGGTCTAAATCCACTTAAGGAAAAGAAGATTTTGGAAAGGAGTGGCTGGATCAGAGGGAGCGGGAGAGCAACATAGCTAGCCAAGCACGGAGCTGCAAGAAGGGATCGGGGTGAACAGCATGGCATGGTGGGACCACAGCATGATGGATATTGTTGGGGGGAGGGAGTGAGAACACCTTTTGGTGGGTGTGTGTTCAGGGAGAAATAGGAGAGATGGGGCCTTTGCAGAGTCGAATGGGGAGCGCTGGGGGCAAGCGTGCCAGTTGAGGTGTCATGAAGGCGTTGAGACGCGGGACGTGCAGGGTGGCCGATTCGCTCTAAAGTATGCAACAATAACACCTCACAATTTTAGCGCAGTGTTATGGGCCGAATTGTGTCCCCCACCCCCAATTCATATGTTGAAGTCCTCGCTGCAGTACCTCAGAATGTGACCTTATTTGGAAATAGGGTCATTGCAGATGTAATTAATTAAGATGAGTTCATATTGGAGTAGGGTGGGCCCCTAATGCATTATGACTGGTGTCCTTATGAAAAGAGGAAATTTGGGCACAGACACGCACACAGGGAGAGTGGCACAGGAACATGAAGGCAGAGATTGGGGTGTTGCATCTGCAAGCCAGGGAGCCCCAACGATTGCCAGCAAACTACCAGAAGCTGGTGGAGAAGCGTGGAACAGGTTGTCCCTCACAGCCGCGGGGGAACCAACCCTGCTGATGCCTTGATCTCAGAATTCTGGCCTCCAGAACTGTGAGACAATAAATCTCTGTTGTTTAAACCACCCAGTCTGCGGCGCTTTGTTACGGTGGCCATAGGAAAGTAACACACGAGGCCACGTATGCGATGACAGCCTGGGCTGTGATGGAGCCCTAAGATTTTTGAAACCTGTTTTTGTAGAGACTGGGGAGACCTGTTTTCTATAAGATTACCTTCTCTCTCTCTCTCTGTCTCTCTGAGTGATACATGTAATAGTTTAAAGAAACAAAATAGAATAAATATATACAAATTATCATGAAATATTACAATCACACCTCTTGCCCCCCAGGCTGTCTTCCCAGAGACAACCGTTGTCAACCCTATAGCCTTTTTTCATGGTATTTTCCACCATTTTTCCAAGCAATTTGCTTATATCACTATTCCTTGTTTTTCAATTTTGGACATTACTTTTTGACTTTCAATCATGGTAGCCGAGGGGTTGTTCTCCTTCCCACACCGCCTCCATATCCTTGAATCCCGGTGTTTGAGAAAATGACTACTCTTCACATTATTAGGACGAGGCAAACACTGTTCACCCCTGAGCCATGCAATGTTCTAGGACAGCACCCTCTGACTGTATATATAAACTTCTCTCCCTCTGGACTTAATAATAATTTTGTTTTGTGTTTGCCTGATTTTCTCTGAATCTATCTATATGTTCCCCCAATGCCCTGGCATCTCTGCCACACTGCAGTCAACAGTGTTTCCCAAGTCCTCAACCCTTTATTTTTCTGGAGGTGATGTCCTCTGGCCTCCTTCTCTGACACGGACAGGTGGGCTGCAGCATGGCCCAGCTCCTGGGAGGAAGGAGGAGGTGTTTTTTAAAAGTGGCTAGCAGTTTTCTGGGTTTTGATGCGGATGTTTCAGTTCACCTTTGGGGCAAAGTCTTTTTGTTTTATGAAGGCTACCAGGACAGGCAGGCCTGCTCCCATTGTTGCAGGGGAGGGTGGCAAGCCACCGTTGTTCTCACCGGAGTGCCGAGCTTCACAGTCCTGGCTTGAGTGTGTTAATCATGCATTTGGGCAGAGCAGGTTCAGAATCCAGGGAGATGTTGTCTGAAGGTGTGAATGACTGAGCTCACTCCTGTGGAAATTGCTATTTTTATTGGTTATTGGGTTTTTTGGCAGGGGGGAAGGGGGTGTTGCTGGAAGTTGCTTGCAGGAGATAATGGATTGGATGGGAGTGGAAGGTGTGTTTTCTCCCCCTGTGCACAGAGTCAGTACTGTTGGTCCTGCGGCGTGTGGGGGTCTGGAGCATGGACGAAGCCCCTCACCTGGAGCCTGACAGCCCCCGTGGGCACTGTGCCATTAGCAGTGGTGGCCCCAGCCACAGAGACCAGGGCAGTAGAAGGACATGGTTATGACTGGGACTAACTGGTTAAACAGATGTGGGGACCCTTTTGAGGACAGGGGATACTTTTGCAGGGGTGGGGCTGAGGGCCTACGTTTGGCTGGGGCCTCAGAGTCATTGTGATTAGGAATATCGGCGTGAAGCCATCTGGTATCTCCCCAGGCTGCTGGAAACTGGGTGCCCGTGCACGTTTTCTTCAGAACGATCCAGCGAGGCAGGCAGGGCATTTCTACCCTCATTCACAGTCGGGGAATGTGATCTCGAAGAGGCTTATATCATTAGGTGACAGGTGGAATGAGACCTCACGCCCAGGGCTTTTCCACGGCCACTGATGGTGGAACTCAGGGTGCTGGAAGGTAACAGAGGAAGTTAACAGCCCCATTGGACCATTTAGAGTCCTAGGTGTGAAGTATTTATTAGATTCACTTCTGGGCGTCGCATTTTAGGAGAAACAAGAATAAATGTGGGGCCGGGAGTGGTGGCTCATACCTGTAATCCTAACACTCTGGGAGGCCGAGGCAGGCGGATTGTTTGAGCTCAGGAGTTCGAGACCAGCCTGAGCAAGAGCGGGACCCCGTCTCTACTGAAAAAAAAATAGAAAGAAATTATCTGGACAACTAAAAATATACAGAAAAAGTTAGCCGGGCATGGTGGCGCATGCCTATAGTCCCAGCTACTTGGGAGGCTGAGGCAGAAGGATCGCTTGAGCCCAGGAGTTTGAGGTTGCTGTGAGCTAGGCTAATGCCACGGCACTCGCTCTAGCCAGGGCAACAGAGTGAGACTCTGTCTCAAAAAAAAAAAAAAAAAAAAAAAAAAAAAAAGAGTAAATGTGAGCACTTTGTAGACTGAAATAAACTTCATGAAAACAGATAAGGTCTGTCCTTTTCAGCTTTTGTAACCGGAGGGTCCTCCCCATCAGTGTTAGCCGCACCAGGAAGCAGGTTCGCTAGGTCTTCTGCACGCGGAGCCCAGGGCTGCCACTGTGCCCGGGTGTGCTGGCATCAAGGCGAGGGTGCCTCTCCCGTGTGACTAATCTCCTCTGTAGGCAAGTACCCTTCTGCTGCAGCCTTTGTAATTTAGGTGGTTGCAAGTGTTGTGACTAGTTTACTTCTCAGGAAGTAAACTTCCTTTGTCCTCAGTTTCATACATTTGGGATCAACACAGCCTCCTTCCCATCCTGGCAGCTTCCCCATCCACTGGGACAAGGCACTAACACGCTGCTGGGTCCTTCTTGCTAACAGGGACACGTTCCCATGCCCGCTTCACTCCCAGCTCTGCCGCTGGGGTGTGAAAGGGGGGAGAGTGCCCTAGTGACTGAGGGACTGATTTTCTCACCCCCCTCCCCCTCCGGCTACACTAAGACTCTGGGATGCCTCTCACGGGTAGGAAGTGAGTGGGCGTTTCCTACACAGTGGTCTCTCCGGGCCAGATGGAATTGTTGTTTTAATGGGAAACTCCTTGCTGAAGTTTCGAGGTTCCCATTCTAACTATTTTTAATCAGTATCGGATTCTAATCTCTTGACAGATTCATTTCGCCTCCCTCACGGCGACAGTGTGTATTTTTACTGTGCTTCTTTGGACAAGAATAAGGAGTCTCTTTTCCCGCCTTCTTTTGATTTTCGGTGACCCCTGTTTGGAGTTCCTAATCACACAACCTTAGGGGTTTTCTGAGGTTTGGGTAAAACGGAAGCTTGAAAGCTCAGGAAGCAGTTGGGCTTTGGGAGGTCCAGAGATAAAGGCCAGAACACAGAAAACCTTGACCAGCCTGCGTGACCTGGTCCACCTAGGACTGAACAGTGTCGCTAGACTGACCTCCTGCCTCGGGAAACAGCACACAGGGGCTTCCAGAGTGAATGGGAAGCTTTGGTCATACCTTCCCAGGCCCCAGAGATGCATCTGGGCCATACAGTTGGGGATTGTCCTTAAGGCTTAGAGAAAATGGTGGAAGCTGTTCCTGATTTATATCAGTTAATTTAGGCTTGGCCGCAACAACCACAACTTAAACAAGGTAGATTAAATGGTTTCTCATGTACTTAGTCCAGGTCTAGCACGTCAGCTTCACCGTCACGGGAGACCCAGCCCTTTCCAGTTTTCTATCTGCCCTCTAGGCAGTGTGTCCTCACGGTCCCTCGTACTGACTGCTGGAGTTCCAGCCACCACATCTGACTCCCAAGCAGCAGGATGGAGGAAAGGGAGAAGAAAGGCCTATCCCTTCTTTTTTCTTTTTTCCTCTGTTTTTTTTTTTTTCTTTTTCTTTTTAGATCTCACTCTGTCACCCAAGCTGGAGTGCAGTGGCACTATCACAGCTTACTGTCCCTCAAACTCCTGGGCTCAAGCGATCCTCCTGCCTCAGTTTTCCAAGTATCTAGGACACCAGGCACACACCTGGCTAATTTTATTACCATTATTTTTTTATAGAGATGAGGTCTCACTATATTGTCCAGGCTAGTCTTGAACTCCTGGCCTCAAGCAATCCTCCTGCCTCAGCCTCCCAAACTACTGGGATTACTGGCATGAGCCACTGCGCCCAGCCACCTATACCTTCTTTTAAAGAAGAACCATCCTATACTTTTGCTTACATCTCATTGGCTAGACCTTAATGGCCCAAGGTGAAGAGAGGCTGGGAAATTCAGTCCTTATGAGGGTGCAATGCTACTCTGAATAAATTTGGGGTTTGTTACTAAGGGGGAGAAGGAGCACTGCTGTTGGGCTGGGTGAGCAGCCAGCAGTCTCTACCAGAGAAAGCTGGATTTAGTAGCTGTGACATAAACAGGTTGTTGGGATTTGTAATTCACTTAACTCTCTTTGTAACCCTAGGCAGGTCACTTTACTTCCTGGAGCTTCAATATCTTCATTTGAAAAAACAGAAAAGATGTCATGACTTATAGCTGTGGTTGTTAAACTGTGTTCAAAGAAGTCCTGGGGTTTCTTGGAGACATCTCAGAGTTTAATGGGAGCAACTGGAATAGAGCCAAGACAGCAGCCATGCCAGGGCCCCCCGTCCCCCACTTCAGCGGGTGGCTCCTTTTCCACCTGCTTTTTTACGTTACCACAGATCTCAGCAGCTTGGAAGATCCATGGCCAGGTGAGAAACTTCAGGAGCCACTGCGGAAAGTTTCTGGGTTTCGGGAGAAGCAAGTTGGACAGGTTCTGTAGGTTCAGGTTTCTGTGGTGCCGGAGCTAGAGGGACACGTTTCTGTAATTGTGAAAATCCAGGGAGGCATCAGAGAAAAGCTTGGTCACACTTCTATAATTCCATAAGTACTAGCATATAATTTTCATGGCTCAGGGTGTGTTAGAATATATTCCGTAAGGTCTGGGTGAAAAGAAAATGAACTTTGGGATAAGATCCAGGCTTGTTTCCCTGCTTTGCTGCCTGTTACTCAACCTCTCTGGGCCTCAATGTGCTCATCTATGAAATGGGAATAGTAATGCCTACTGTGAGGGCTGCTGTGACAATTAAATGTAATCACATATATAAAGCTTAGAAGACTATAAGTAAACATTTGTTTACTGCAATGTCACCTGTTCATCAGGGGGTCCCCCACTCCCTAGGGGTTTAACGTAGAGTAGAAAGGCCTGGTCTTCATGATTCAGCCAATTGGTTCCTAAGGCTCCAAACCGATGACATTGGGACCCTGGAGCATCGCCCTGAGCAGGTGTCTGGGCCAAGCCCCATCTCACCAGGGTTCAGTGTTCTTTCTGGCGTACAGTGTGCTAGAACCAGCCGGATCCCACTGCTGCTGTTTACTTTCTCCCCGAAATCTTCAGTCTTTTCCTCTTTACTGTTTTGTTTTTCCTCATAATCAATTAAATATTCTGAAGTCTTTCCCATCTTGAAACAAAAGGAAACCCCTTCCCCTGCAGGCAGGCGAGCCTGGCTGCTTGGGTCTTTCCTCTCACAGCTGAGAACCTTGACGGAGCTTTCCACACCCTAGGCCTCTTCTTCCCGCCCATCTGGGCTCTCCGTGAGCCGCTCTGTGCCGAATCTCACCACTGAAACTGCTCCCGCCAAGGTCGCGAACGGCCCCAATAAGCAATCTTAGTTCTTACGTGGCCTGAATGTCCCTAGGCTTCCTGAAGTCACCCTTTACTTTAACTGAGTTAAAGTTCAGTGTAAATATAAATATATATAATTCCAGTGTGCTCCCCAATATTTCTGAGGATCCCTATCTCAGAGGGGCTATAGGTAGATGTTTCTTTAAACTTTTTCACTTTTCTCTCTAAACTCCTGGTCCTGTCCCCATTTCTTACTCACCTGTTGGCTGCCCAAGCTCTCGCTGATTTGCATCATCCCCAGGTGTGAACACACCCCTTGTCTTCATACCCAAGGCCACTAAGTGGCACTGGGTGAAAGAGACTATTATTAAAATCTCTGGAAAATTCCAGGGAATTATAGCATAGAGAAGAAAGCAAAGAAAACCAAATGTTCTCCCCACGTATCCAAGGCGCCCGGCCAGCCGGCCCCGTGGGGTCTGGCACCAGTGCCCCGCCCCGTGGCCACTGTCTCCTTCTGTGTTCCTGGAGCCTCCTTGCTCCCTGCATGGAATTTCCTCCCATATTTTAGCTTCTTTTAATCCCAAGGCCCACCCCAAAGCCCTGTCTCTGAGGTCACCAGGGGCTCATGAAAATAACCCTTACTGTCCATGCTGGGCAATTTCAATTTCCCTTTCATTCAACTTTTCCTTCTGCGGGGAGGGGCCTCTCTGTATTCACCCAGTGGGCCCACCAAACACCTTCCCAACAAAAGCATAGGCCACCCCTGGGTATCTACCTTAGTCACACAAAGTCTGGCAGAAAATCTGAAGCCTGCTTTTCTTTCATGGAGTCAATAGTTTCAAAGACTATTCTAGGCTTCCTTCCTACCAGCAGCACCGGCAGAAAGAGTTTGCCGTTTTCTAGAGCAGACTTTTAGGGTTATGCTTTGTCTGTTTTTTCTCTCCCTTACGTTTACGTGGCATTGCTGCTGTGATCACCCCCCGGACCACCAAACTCCTGTGGCCACTCTCCCCTCCCCTGGCTGCTGTCATGTCACAGCCGCTTGTGTCTCCTCCTGCCTCTGTGGCTATTCTTCCTGTCTCCTCTTAGGGCTCCTCTTCTGCCTTTTTCTTTTCTTTTTGTTTCACTTTTATTTTAAAGTAATTGCAGACTTCCAGGAGATCTGTTGCACAACCGTGTAAATACACTCAACACTACTAACCTGTACATGTAAGAATGGTTAAGGATGGTAAATTTAGTGTTATTTTTTTTAACCACAATAATAATG
>RJWJ010029810.1:0-20344 GCA_004363605.1 Indri indri | reverse complement strand
CTCTACCAAAAATAGAAAGAAAATTAATTGGACAGGTAAAAATATATATATAGAAAAAAATCAGCCGGGCATGGTGGCGCATGCCTGTGGTCCCAGCTGCTCGGGAGGCTGAGACAGTGGGATTGCTTGAGCCCAGGAGTTTGAGGTTGCTGTGAGCTGGGCTGACGCCACGGCACTCACCCCAGGCAACAGAGTGAGACTCTGTCTCAAAAAAAAAAAAAAAAAAAAAAAATGTGTACAACAGCAGGAGACGGACAATACAAATGATTTCAAGTCACACTTTGACTGTCAGGTTGAAAAGTTGTCAGGTTTTCACTGTCACGTTTTCCCACTAACAAAAATAAACAGAACTAAAGCACTAACCAAAACTGCCCTAGGCCAAAGGAAATCGCGTAGAACTTTGCAACAATCATTTTTGGAGACTAATAAAGTATAATCATGTGTCACTTAAAGACAGGGATATGTTCTGAGACATGTGCTGTTAGGTGATTTCATTGTTGTGCAAACATCACAGACTGTACTTACACAAACCTAGTTGGTGTACCCTACTACACACATAGGCTGTAAGGTGTTGCCTATTGCTCCTAGGCTATAAACCAGTACAGCATGTTACTGTACTGAATACTATAGGCCATTATAACACAACAGAAAGTATTTGTGTACCTAAACATACTTAAACATAGAAAAAGTACAGTAAAAAATATGGTATTATAATCTTCTGGGACCACTGTTATATATGTGTTCCATCATTGACTAAAATGTCATTATATAGCACATGACGGTAGTTATAGTAAATATCTGGTTTTTTATTCTATTTTGATTTTCTCCTTTCCATGAACTATTGATTGTTACAAGCTAACATTTTCACTCCATACTTAATTCAAATGGAAGGTAGCAGAAAGCCAAGGACAGTTAGGTAGAAAATCCTGCTGGCATTTAGATGCTTGGCATTTACTTATATTCCTTTTTTATGTTTATGTTTATTTCCCCACTAGATGACTATTGGTAGCAAGTAGAGCCTGCCTCCTATCTTAAAAGCCAAAAGGCCAAATACTCACCTTCTCAACTTCCCTTGCAGTTAGAGTACAGGCAATGACCAAAGTTCAGCCAATCCAAGACACTCACTGAGGACTTAAATCAGAAGCTAATACTACAAAGAACAATGGTTGAGGGAACAACTTTCCAGCAACAACCAGCTTCCCAAAGATGAGCAGCAGCAGCAGAGTCCAGTGTCTATGGTGCTGGTGGTACAAGCTGCAAAATCCAATATTATCAGGCAACAGAAGTGATATACTCCCCAGCCTCCAGCCCAACTACTTCTACAGTGCAATTTTGACTTGGTCCCTGCCCATGTTCAGATCGAGGTTTCTCTAGATTTTAAAGCAACGCTCCCAAATACCCTTTCATGAAACTCCTATTTTGTTCAAATCACTACCATTCTTGCAAATAAGAAAAATGCATGACAGACAGCAATAATGAAATAGCTTGGTAAATCAAGAGGCACCCCACCCACAAAGGGTTTGTGTAGTTTATTTTGGAAAATGGACAATTCCATGTGTCATATGACTCAAGTTCAGCTCTGATGATTCAGTTACTAAGATGTCACCATTTATTCATTCCAAAACTTTTCTGTTCCAAGTACTAAATAACATGGAAATTTTATTTTATCTGCAAGATGACCCACATCTTCTCCATCAATTAATATTATAGGGCTTAAGAAACAATAAGTTCTCTATACTGGACATTCAAACTCTGGATATATGCCGAAGGATTTAACAGGATGAAGAGCCCAATTTGCCTGAAAGAGAATCAAAGATCTATGACTTTATATGTCGGGGCTTTCAGCAAAACGTCAAGTCTTCAAAGGAATGAATTGTTTTCAACCACACAGTTTATAAAAACTTCCAAGGTGGGCCGGGCGCGGTGGCTCACGCCTGTAATCCTAGCACTCTGGGAGGCTGAGGCGGGTGGATCGTTTGAGCTCAGGAGTTCGAGACCAGCCTGAGCAAGAGCGAGACCCTGTCTCTACTAAAAATAGAATGAAATTAACTGGACAGCTAAAAATATATAGAAAAAATTAGCCGGGCATAGTGGCACATGCCTGCAGTCCCAGCTACTCGGGAGGCTGAGGCAGTAGGATCGCTTGAGCCCAGGAGTTTGAGGTTGCTGTGAGCTAGGCTGATGCCACGGCACTCACTCTAGCCAGGGCAACAGAGTGAGACTCTGTCTCAAAAAAAAAAAAAAAAAACTTCCAAGGTGCTCTCTCAACAGATTTTTTGTAGTTATTATAACTTCAGATAGCAACAGATATTAATAAAATTATTATTGGTAACTTTGAAATGCAAAGTCAAATTCCTTAATCATGAATGAAATAGAAACAAAGTAAGATTAATGTTCAAATTACAGATAAGAGTTTTGCACTTACCTTTCAACCTCCACCCACCCCAATCTCAGACTGACAGGTCTGAAAAACGGTCATGCACAAAATCATCCCACTTATCTCAAAACACAGTTCTTCCCCCTTGCACATGGTAGAAGCTCAGTAACATTCGTCGATCGAATGCAATTCCTGTGACTATGTATATATGTTACACATTTCCATAAATTGCTTTTGCACAGCACTCTAAATTGCACAGAGCTTCCAGGCTTCTGAAACACTTTCACATGAATTCTTCCATCTAGATAGGTGGTTAAGAGTTAGACATGCCTGCACAGCCATTAACTGCCAAAGCACATCATGGTACCCGAATAACTTATGCCCCCACAGCTCATTATTTGCACCTCCAGTTCAGCCCCTTTGATACAGAGTAATTCTCTCTCTCACTTGATCCGCTCTTTAAGGATTCTTAAGGATGTCCCGTTCATCTTCGTATCCCCAAGCCACAAAGAACCTAGACCACAGACGTGCACCATAAACAACATCAGGATTCTTCTACCTCACGCAGCCCTGTCCTTTCCCAGTGGGGCTTTTGCAGTGAACCTGACTTAGGCATATCTCCGCTCCCACCCACACCGACCCCGCCGCCTGTGATTTCCACAGTCGACCCAAATGAAGCTTGTCGGACAGGACACAGACTTTTTGTTCCCCAGCAAAACTACCCACGGCCCAACGCTTCCCCTGGAGTCTGTCCGGCTGGCTCCCCCAATGCCTACCGCAGCCCGGGGGGCGGGGCGGGGGTCGCGGGTCCAGCTCTGCCCTGCAAAGCCGCAGGGGCTGCGACTGGGACTCCCCCCTGCCCCCGCCGTGACAACCCGGGGGCGTTCAAGGGGGCCTGTCTGCCGCGACCCGCCCCCGGGAACGCGCGTCAGGAGGAGCGCGGGGCAGAGCATCTAGGCAGCACCGCCAAGCTCCAGTGCGGCCCGGCCAGGCGGAGTCCTGCGACGGGAGACCAGCCCGACACCGCAGCACCTGGGCCCCCCGCCGCTCGGGGCTCAGGTGGGCGAGGGCGCTGCGTACGTACCCGAGGAGGCAGCGGTCGCAGACGACGCCACGACTCCCCTTGCACACCGTGTACGCCAGGGGGTCCGAGCGGAAGAGCAGCTCCCCCGGGCGCAGCGCGACCACAGCGCGCAGCCCGTTTCCCCTGCCGGCGGTCGCGAACTTTTCCACCTTCAGCGGCTCCATCCTCCCGCAGCTCCCACACCTCAGACGTTCGGCGCGTCCCGCAGCTGACGTCTCGCGGGCTGCCGGCCCCGCGCGCTTGCGCCCTGCGCGCACACGTACGCCCGAGGGGCGGGGCGGGCGCCGCGGAGCCTCTGGGCACGCGCAGTGGGGCCCGCGGGGAGCTGGAGCCGGGGCGGTCCTGGGCTCCCCGGGAGGCTCGCGCCCGAGGCAGCTCCGCCGAGGACAGGCGTGATCAGTAACATTTTATTACGGTAATTTTAGTGCTTACGGAAAAGTTGAAAGAACAGTGAGCGCCTGTATACCCTCCTCCTAGGTCAAACAATTCTTTGCCATTTCTGTTCGCTCGCTCTCCACCCCCATTCTGTACCTAAGTACGTGTGTGTTGCTGTTGAACCATTTCAAATTGCCGACGTCCTAACATTTCTAACTAATACTTTACATCGTAACATTTCATAATTAAATACTTTAACATGCATTTCCTCAGAATAAGAACAGTATCCTTCTCCAAGCCTAAAACTACAATGTCATTATCACTCCTAAGAAAATTCACTGTGTATGCTAGCAAGCAAATGCCATATTCAATTAAAGAATTTCGTTTGTAACTCTTTTTTAACCAGGATTCAGTCAAAGGTCGTGCATTTTCTTTTTCCTGACAATGACTCTTTGAAGAGTCTCAACTAAGAGTCTTGTAAAATGTTCCTCATTCCGTATTTGTGCATTTGTTTTCCCATGTCATTTAACTTGTTCCTCTCTTCCGTGTATTTCCTGTAAACTGCAGGTTAAGTCTAGATGCTAGAGTCTAGAAGCTTGATTTGATGGAAGTGAAACATTTTTTGTCAAAAAACATACTACGGATGATATCGTGTATGTTGTATCATATGCCAGAAGGTGCATAATGCCAGGTTGTACCACTATTAATAAAACTAAGTTCGATTAATTGGTTCAAGTGGTAGCTGCTAGACCTCTTCATTGTAAAAGTACATTTTACCTTAGCAATTAGTGAGTAATCTGTAGGTGACAGTCTGGCGCTGTGAGAATAGCCTGATTCCCTCAACCTACAGAGGCAGACTTTTGAGACTGGCTGGAGGAGTCCAGAAGAGGTTGTGGTATAGTAAAAGCACCAGAAGGCTAGGATTCCAAAGACATGGATTTAAGTCCCAGTTCTCCCATGTGACCTTAGGTAACTTCTCCAAGCCTATTTATTGTTTATACAATGAAGATGATAATACCTTACAGAGTGATGAGGATAAGTCCAATAAGTATTTTGAAGAATCTTTGAAGTGCTGTACAAATGTAAGGAATCATTTTTCTGAGTTATGACTTTTAAGTCTGTAAGTATAGAATAATGCCTGCATATTGCATTCTGCCAGTGCTACCAGTATAATTATCTCATACCAGTGCTTAGCATTAAGCATGATACATAGAAGGAACTCAGAAATTATTTACTGAACTAAATAACATGTCGTGAGGAGTTCCAGAGAACCAGGGACTAATTCTACTAGTAAAACACTTGCAACTATTAAAGACACAGAATGTAAAACTGGAATTACTTATGTATTCTCCGATTTGGGTCCTGGCTACTAAGCCTGGAACTGAGCATCTTTGGGCTCCAACTGTGCAAAGAGGGCTGCACAGATTGGCAAGTAGTCCGCTGCACGTGTAGGATTGTTCTAAACAAAGCGGGTCACTCACTGTCCCTCGTTTGGCCCAGTGCACAGAGGGTAAGGAAGTCTTAGTATCCAAGTCTCTCACATAAGCTCCCTTTGAAGGCCATGTTGTCCTTGGACACAGGAAGGAAGCAGTAACCTCAGGAGCATGGGAACCATGGAGCTCTGTCCCAGCCAAGGAGTTACCCACTATTCCCTGGGCATTGTTTTGAGGCTAACAGTACTAACTCCACATCCACCAGCCCTCTGCATCCTCCTGGTGGACCTCAGTGATTATCTGGAGTTTATCTTTGATCCCAAGGAGAAGAATCTAAATGAGCTGCTGCTTGGGAGGTGCTATGACCCAGGCTCACTGCCACTACACCCACCAACGCAGGACCAACCTGGCAAAGGCAGGGTTTGGGGAGTGGGGGAAGACAAGGGACTTTGAGGACTTGCCTGAGCTGGACCTGTGACACTGTGGAGGGAGATCCATGCGCTGCAGCTCCCAAGGGCTTGCCCTTAGGCTAGAAGCACCGTCAGTGAAAGACACTGCTGAGGAAACGAAGAGACGTGGAATCACCGATACTTACTTGAAAGGCTAAAAGAAATTTTTCTAAACTCTTAATAATAAAAAACAAATTTTCAAGCAACCTTGTTAGAGGAATTATCTTTTCATTATCTGTGTAGAAAATGATATTATAAAACTGTTGTCTTATGAAGAAGTGATCAAGGAGTATGCAGTCAAAAGATGTGTTACAGAGCTCTATCGCTGTTGATAATAATAAGTTATTTTTGGATTCTGTGATGTTTGTGGTTTTTGTCAGCTTTTAAAAAATTGTAATTTTCTGTGATTTCTTTTCTCATTCCAAATATTCACATCCGTACTTAAATTTGTATTTATTGTTTTGTAACCTTTTTTGAAAGATGTCCCCTAATACCCAAAATAATTGAAAGCAGGGGGATTCCAACAGATACTTGCACACCAATATTCGTAGTAGCATCATTTACAATAACCGAAAGGTAGGAACAACCCAAATGTCCATCAACAGATGAATGGACAAAATGTACTACATAATACAGTAGAATATTCTTCAGCCTTAAAAAGCAATGAAATTCTAACACATTACATCATTGATAAACCTTGAAAACATTACGCTAAGTAAAATAAGTCAGATATGAAAGGACAAATGTTGTATGATTCCACTTATATGAGGTACCTAGAATAGACAAATTCATAGAGACAGAAAGTAGAATGGTGGTTACCAGGGACTGAGAGGGAGCAGGGAATGGAGAATTAATGTTTAATGGGTATAGAGTTTCTGATTGGGATGATGAAAAAGTTCTGGAAATAGTGGTGGCAGAAGCACAACACTGTAAATGTCCTCAGTGCCTAACTTTACATTATGTATATTTTACCACAACAAAAAGGGCCCCCTTCATAATCCATAGGCCCACAAAACCTGGATCTGCCCCTACCAATAGAATAAACAATTCCATGATAATACTGTAAAATTACATTCTTTAATAAGAATCATTCAGTAACAGGATTGTTTTATTTACTAAAAATGACCAATCATTTAACTATTATAAAATGGACATGTTATGCTTTCTAGAATTCCTAAATGATAAATCAATCAACTTCCAGACTTCTTAAATGAGAAAGACCATTCACAAACTGTCAAGATGAGATGGGCGAGATGGCTGAAGGACTGTAATCTCAGCATTTTGGGAGGTTGAGGTAGGAACATCACTTGAGCCCAGGAGTTCAAGACCAGCCTGGGCAACATAGCAAGACCCTGTCTCGAATAAATAAATAATAAGAAAATAAATAAATAAATAAAATAAGCAAGCTAGGCGTGGCGGCACACATCTATAGTCCCAGCTACTTGGGAAGCTGAGGCAGGAAGATCACTTGAGTCTAGCAGATCGAGGCTACAGTGAGCTTTGATGATGCCACTGCACTCCAGCCTGAGTGACAGAATGAGACCCTGTCTCAAAAAGTAAAAAAAAGAAGAAAAAAGAAAACAGTAAAAGAAGTTAAGTCGTTTATTTTAAAGAGAACTGGAAATATTGAGAGGTTTGTAGTATATGGAGAAAAGGTCTCTACGTCATAAAAAATAAGAATATCCTGGGTATGATCCTGAAACTAACCATCTTTCTCCAAGTCTTGGAAAAGATTTCATGTTTCTAATAAAGTTCCTTACTCATTTTCTTTTTTCTTTTTTTTTGAGACAAAGTCTGGCTCTGTTGCCCGGGCTAGAGTGCCGTGTCGTCAGCCTAGCTCACAGCAACCTCCAACTCCTGGGCTCAAGCGATCCTCCTGCCTCAGCCTCCCAAGTAGCTGGGACTACAGGCATGCGCCACCATGCCCGGCTAATTTTTTCTATATATATATTTTTAGTTGTCCAGCTAATTTCTTTCTATTTTTAGTAGAGATGGGGGGGTCTCATTCTTGCTCAGGCTGGTCTTGAACTCCTGACCTTGAGTGATCCACCCTCCTCAGCCTCCCAGAGTGCTAGGATTACAGGCGTGAGCCACCGCGCCCGGCCATTATTCATTTTCTTTACAAAGGAATCTAAATTGAATTTTTAAAAATACACAAAAATCAATGCTTTCTAGCCCTACTTTTTCCATTACCTTCTCATACTCACTGCTAATGAGTAGACGAAAACCAAGAAGAGCATAGATTATTGTGCCTCAATTCCCCATAAACCCTAATTGTAAATTTAACACACTATTTTATTAGCAAGAAGTAAATTAAATAGTAGCTATAATATTCAATACAGAATTATCCAGCAGTTTTAGTAATAAACTAAATGAACATTTAACCAAGAATTACTGGATTATTTTAAAAGTTTATTACGTGTCTTGTCAGGTAACTAAGATTTCTCTTGAAGCCTTAGAATGGTGCATACAGTATAGTCACTCTATGGTATGGAACTCTAAAACCCTTCCTTCTCTATTAATCCAAAAGACTAGGCTGTGACTTGGGAGGTCACTAATCACAGTCATAACTTCAGGAGTATGTTAATTTTTTAGTAATTACACTCAGAAAGTCCCTACAATAATGTTAAGAATATGGTGCTATTGACGAGTGCTATTAAGATAGCAGTTATATTAGAATTCGTTGTTGAAAATAATAGAATTCCATCCTAAACTGTCTAAACAAAAAAGAAAATGTGTTGGCTTCAAGCATTTGTTTTGCTTTGGACATGTACATGGGACTCAACTGACGTGATCAGAATGATGTCTCTCTATTTCTACACGTTAACTCTACTTTCTCTATATGAACTTTTCATTCTCCAAACGATTTTTGTTATGCAATGGGTCAAAGAGAAATTTTCCTCCCCACAGGAAATATACTTCTGAAATATATTATCAGATAATTTCAGATTTTCATTGGTAAGAATTCCTTTTCATTTTGCACATGACAAAACCAAGGCTCAGATATAACCTGATAAATGCCATTCTACAATTTAGTGATAAGAGAACAAATAGCAGTATTTCACAACAATATAAACCTTTTTTTAACCCACTTTATAGAGCATGACTGTTTTAGTCAAAATCGTCTTCTGAATTTACTGACTGCATTCTTATATATTCTAGAGAAAAAAATCTATTTTATCATTGAAAAGTTATCAGTATTCCAGAAACAAATAAAAATATCCTTAACATCACTGAAAGAGTTTCCTGTTGTAACAACCCAAGCACTTAGCTTTCTCAGCTACCCCTAGCCACCGTGATCTTAGCCAGAGCTATTTGTATGGACAGCTGTTTCACTCTTCTAGTGAAAACTTTTCTTCAGAGATACCAGGCTATGTTCTTAGTGTTTCCTTTGAACAGTATGCTAAATTCATCAAGTTTGGGGTATCCAAACAAACCAAACAACCATCCTTTATCCTCAGCCACCTGCAAAAATAAAAGGCCCTACGGTAAACTGTTTTTTTAAGCAGTTAATCTTCAATTCCTTGGTGCTGGGCCTTGTAATCACCAGGAATCATTCCACACCTAGTATTTTTTTCTTTCCTTTTTTTTACAGACAGGATCTCAGAGGTCACCCAGGCTGGAGTGCAGTGGCACCATCATAGCTCACTGTAACCTCAAACTCATGGGCTCAAGAGATCCTCCAGTCTCAGCCTCCCAAGTAGCTGGGACTATAGGCATGCACCACCACACTTGGCTAATTTTTCTTATTTTTTGTGGAGACGAGGGTCTCACTATGTTGCCCAGGCTGTTCTTGAACTCCTGGCCTCAAAAGATCCTCCCACATTAGCTTCTCAAAGTGCTGGGAATATAGTCATGAGCCACCACGCTCAGCCCACAGCTGGTATCTTAATATCAGAGTTCAAATGACTTAAAACTTGGCTTTCTAACACTTGCTTCACATTTTAACAACTTTCTTCCTGGTGCTTTGAAATTCCTCAACTCCTGTGTTAGTTCAAGTCTGCAGAGAAGCAGGTGCCAAGACAGGACTAGATGTGTACTCATTTATTAGATAAGGGAAGGGAAGATAGGATGAACCTTCATACTGTGATTGCGGGTTTGACTCCAAGGAATGTGAGAGGGAAGGAAGGAGGATTGCATAGGAACTAGAGTCTTAGACTGCAACAAAATTCCAAAAAAGTTCAGCCAGACCAACAGGGAATCCTTGAGCCAAAATTGCCCTTTGGAGTTCTGTGTGTCACCAGAATGGGCCTGCCTTAGTACCCCTGTCATGCTAAGTCGTTGGCTAGGAGCACCCTGCAGGAAGTGTAGGCTTGAAATAAACATAGTGGTGGATTCAGAGGGACAGTAGCTGGGGACATCTGTCTACTACACTCCCCAAAACTAGAGATTTGGCCACACCTCCACTGTCTTTAGGCTGCATCTATCCCATGTGAAAGACACTGAATGTCAGATTAATTTCTCACTCTACAATTAATGGATGTCACTCGAATGCACAAACCTAAAGCCATCCCCTTTCTATCCTTTATTAATCTAATCATCCATATTCTCCTTTGCTCCAGTCCTACTGTTGAAGAAAATGATAAAATAGTACAGAATAGTGAAATCACTATAAATTTGGTTTCCAAATTTGGAGCTGGGTCCTCCATAGTATCCCTCCTTAACTTCCTGATTGCCTGTAGCAGTTACTACAAATCTTTTTCCTTCTCAAGTCCTCTTCCACTGTCAGAAGTAACACTGCCTATAATTTCTCAGAGAATATAGCACCTGTTGGGCATTAATTTATGTTTCATCCCCTACATATAGGGGACCATCCATACTCAGCTTCTTTTATCTAAACGGAAAAGGTGTTTCTCTGGTCTTTCGACTGCATCCCTTTTCCTAAAACCATGTCCCTTTTAGCTGTATTTAAAAGCCTTCTCTGCTGACTTCATTCTTATAACTTACTTTTTTTTTAATTGTAGAAATGGGGGGCGGTCTCAATATTTTGCCCAGGCTGGGGTGCAGTGGCTCTTCCCAGTCACTAGCTCACTGCAGGCTGAAACTCCTGGGCTCAAGCAATCCTCTCACCTCAGCCTCCCAAGTAGCTGGGACTATAGGCGTGTGTCACTGTGCCCGGCAATAACCTAGTAACCTTTTCAAATGTCTTATCTTTAAAAAATTAAACTAAGAAACAAAGGAAATGATCTCCAACCCTGCATCCTCTCTTTTCTTTCCCTTCACAACTGTATCATGAGAGAAGTCACCCTCAACTCACCACTAGAATCCTGTCCCCTTGGCCTCTTTGAAACTGACCTGACCTCCTAATTGCTGATTGTAATGGACAGTAAATTTCTAGTTAACCTAGTTAATCTCTCCGAAGCTTTGAACATTCTTGACTTCTCTAGGTTTTTACTGTGTAACAAGAAAGCTAACCTTAATTTCACATTCTTGGGGCACCTTACTGCTACTTACAATTACATACTATGAAGTGTACATATTACACTTCATTAATTATTTACATCTTTCAGTGAACAATTGTAAATTTCTTTTTAAAAAAATTCTAGTTTCCTGAATGCAGAATGAGAGCACAAGAGGGCTCTGTCTACCTGTAATGGGAAGAAGTAGAAGATAATATATTTTACTAACATTTATGGCTTCTTCTGCTCTGCCAACTTCTCTAAGCCTTTTTTTTTTTTTTTTTTTTTTAAGAGATAGCATCTGGCTCTGCTGCCCAGGCCGGAGTGCACTGGTGGGATCATGCTCACTGCAGCCTGAACTCCTCGGCTTAATAGATCCTCCTGCCTCAGCCTCCTAAGTAGGTGGGACTACAGGCACGTGCCACTACACCTGGCTATTTTTAAAAATTATTTTTTGTAGAGACAGGGGTGAGGGTGTGTGTGTGTGTCTTGCTGTGTTGCCTACACTGGTCTCAAGCTCCTGGCTTCAAGCGATCCTCCTGCTTCAGCCTCCCAAAGTGTTGGGATTACAGATGTGAGCCACTACACCCAGCCCTTTCTTAATTAACTCATTTACTCCTAAAAATAAACCCATGAGATAGATGACATTATTACTGATTTGGAAACCAAGGCCTCTTGAAACTTAGCACTGTTTTTGATCAAGTCTATACAGTAAAACAGATGTTTTATAAAGATTAATAGTGCAGTGATAAACAAGATGGGTTGGATCAGAAAAGAGAGGTAGTTAGGATGATTCAGGAGAAATCTAGGCTTAAGGCACAGGGATAGGGAGGAAACGGTGGGAAGAATGAATGACATTATGAAGATTGGGCAAATTATTTAATAGCAAAATAGGAATTGTGAGAGAAAGAACGGGATTCAGAATTAAACTGTAAACCAATGACAACAGTAGGGAAGTCAGGAAAATCTTGTTTGGTTGAGTGCCACTTATATAAAACATGCCCTACAGAGAGTTACTTAGTACTAACATGCCTTAGGTAGTCTGAAATGTTATAAAAGCAAACAAACCGGAGATTAGGTACGTCTCAGCTAAAATCTAGAAGTTTCTTCAATGATCCAAGAAAATATTTTTAACCCTGAAAATATGTACATCTATTATGTATCAATAAAAAAAAATTTAGGGCTGCATACAGTGGTTCACACCTGTAATCCCCAAGGTTTGGGAGGTCAAGGCAGGAAGATCACTTGAGGCCAGGAGTTCGAAAACAGCCTGGGCAACATAGCAAGACCCTGTCTCTAAAAATATATTAAAAAAAATTAGGCAGCTGTGGTGGTGTACGCCTGTTGTCCCAGCTACTTGGGAGGCTGAGGCAGATGGATTACATGAGCCCAGGAGTTTGAGGTTACAGTGAGCTATGATTATACCACTGTACTCCAGCCTGAGCCACAGAACAAAACCCCATCTCTTAAAAAAATTAATTTAGAAAAAAGTAAATAGCCTTTTGAAAAAAATTTAAAAAAAATTTTTTTAGAGATGGGGTCTTGCCCGGTTGCCTAGGCTGGACTTGAACTCCTAGGTTCAAATGATCCTCTCACCTCAGCCTCCTGAGCAGCTGGGGCCACAAGCACCAGGTAGCACTGTGTCTAGAAAGAAAATATTCTTAACTCCATTTAGGTTCCCATAAAGATCTAACTTCAGATGAATTTTCTTGATGGAACAAAAATGTAAGAGACTTACAAGTAACAAAGTTTGAATTATTCACTTCAAATACATTGACTGTATATGACAACTAAAAGTGAGTAAGTTAGGGTCGATTTAATGTTTTATTAGACATTTAGAGGCAAAAAAAAATGATCACAAAATCTTATTACTTAAAACATTTTAATTTCTAAAAAAGTTTACATCATATTAAAATTTAAATATTTTCATTGTACAGTACTTGATAATACATTTCAACAAACTGAAAGGTAAAACAAACCACTTATATCAGTTTTGTTTACTTTCTAAGCTTAATAATATATAGACTTTTTTGCCCCACAGTAGGATGTAAAAATCAGCAATGATGAAAGTGGAATATTTCATACAATGTAAGATGTTTGGCCAAAGGCATTTTAAAAAGCAAACTAAATTTCAACTGGAAACACCCTACAACAACCAGGATGTTTACAGAAGATAAGAATTTGAAACAAAACAAATTCAATTTGATCAAGTCCACAATTAAAGTTTTGATTTTATTCATGAATAAATCTTTTTTTATTTATGAATAAAATTATTTCATCCAATGTATCAATATCAACCTCAGAAGAAATGATCTGCCTAGTCTGAATAAAACAAGAGGTTATCTTCTGGTGAAAGGATGTGAGCTTTTCAGATTTAGTTCTTTTTCATTTGTGTCATAATTTCCAAATAAACCGTTGCAGCTAATGTCTTGACAGTCTACTTCTTTGGATGCTCTGTGCCACCCATGCTGTCATCATATAGCCATTTATGAGCATAATCTTTGGAACACTCTATAGTTTCAAAAAGGCGTTTGAAGTCTTGAGGATGCATATGAGTTACCTTCACTTTTTCACTTTTTTGTATTTGCATCAATATATCCTTTGCATCAACTGGAGTCAAAGAACTGCAAAAGAAACACAAAGTAAGTGTGCTTAATTCTTTTTTCATACAATTGTCAGTGTTGACAGAGGTGGCTTCTAAGCCCAATTTAAAATGCGTAACTTATTATATATAATTAATCTTATTTAAGAGCTTGCAATAACTTTATGTTTATTCCTAAAGTTTCATGACTAACCTATAATGAAAATGGCATATTTAGGCTTTAACACCATCTAATCAATTCTCACACAGTAATTAGGCTAATTATTGCCCTTTATAAAAAGTCTTCTGCCTACCTCTTTCTTCCTTTTACTTTCTACAAAAATATTCTTAACTCCGTTTCAGTTCATATAAAAGTTCAGTAAGAAATCCGATAAAGGGCTGATAACTAGAATCTACTTAGAACTCAGGAAAATCAACAAGAAAAAATCAAACAACCCTATGGAAAAGTGGACAAAGAACATGAACAGAAACTTTTCAAAAGAAGACAATAATGGCCAAAAAACATATGAAAAAATGCTCAACATCTCTAATCATCAGGGAAATGCAAATCAAAACCACAATGAGATATCACTTATCTCCAGTGAGACTGGCCTTTATCAAAAAGTCCCAAAACAATAAATGTTGGCATGGATACGGAGAGATAGGAACACTCATACACTGCTGGTGGGACTGCAAACTAGTGCAACCTCTGCAGAAAGCAATATGGAGATACCTTAAAGAGATACAATTAGAAATACCATTGGATCCAGCAATCCCATTACTGGGCATCTACCCAAAAGATCAAATGATACTCTATAAGAAAGACACCTGCACCCAAACGTTTATAGCAGCACAATTCACAATTGCAAAGATGTGGAAACAACCCAAGTGTCCAATACATGAGTGGATTAATAAAATGTGGTATATGCATACCATGGAGTACTATTCGGCTTTAAGAAACAATGGTGATCTAGCACCTCTTGTAATCTCCTGGATGGAGCTGGAACACATTCTACTAAGTGAAGTATCCCAAGAATGGAAAAACAAGCACTACATGTACTCACCATCAAATTGGTATTAACTGATCAACACATAAGTGTACATATAAGAATAACATCTATTGGATGTCAGGCAGGGGAGAGGGGGGAGGGGGAGGAGGGGACGGGTATATGCATACACAAAGAGTGCAATGCGCACCATCCGAGAGATGGACATGCTTGAAACTCGGACTCAGGGGGGAGGGTGGGTAAGGGCAACATATGTAACCTAAACATCTGTACCCCCATAATATGCTGAAATAAAAAAAAAAAAGAAAAAAAAGTTCAGTAAGCACAAAATAGCCGAAGTTGCTGTATGGCAGTTTTCAAAGAGGGAATCATTTTTCACATTTTTACATAACCACTGGTGAATGAATTGCAAAGCAGCAAACCTCCTTATAGTCACACATCACTTAATGATGGGGATATGTTCTGAGAAATGCATCGTTAGGTGATTTCATTGCTGTTTGAACCTAGATGGTATAGCCTACTACATACCTAGGCCACATGGTATAGCCTATTGCTCTGAGGCTACAAACCTGTACATCATGTTACTATACTGAAAACTGTAGGCAACTGTAACACAATTGTAAGTATTTGTGTATCTAAACACAGAGAAGGTACAGTAAAAATACAGTATTATAATCTTATGGGACCACCATCATATATGTGGTCCATTGTTGACTGACAATACATTACATGATACATGACCATATTATTAGCGTAGCAAGAAACCATCAATAAGCCTCTGACAATAATAAAATATTTTGGTGGGAAACAGTTTCAATACTTTTTTGGGCCCCGCCAGGGCCAGCCCCAGGAGGAGGGTGGGTGAGGGGAGGCAATACTTTTTGATATTGAATAGAATCTTGGTAACATGTTTTCAATCCACAGAGATCTACAAGGGGACTTTTAATATTTTGTACTACAGTTTACCATATTTATTTCTTATTTTCCTATTTTCTTAACATTTTCACTCAAAATAGCTACCACTACAAGGTGGCAAGAAAAATAATAATAGATTACTTCTATTGATCTTTTAACATTTATTTTTACATATTGTCTAGTCAGAAGCTCAGAGTTACATATTAAATGATCAAATTAATTAAAATAACTGTTTTAACATTTCAATATTTTGAATGACCATGGGCTGCTGATTACAAGGTGCAATGCACAATTTACAGAAATGTACACATCAACCCTATATAAAAAATTATACTTATATATACACAAAGCATATAGTAACAGCAATAATTTTTTTTTCTTTCTTTTTTTTTTTTTTCTTTAGAATTCTCTCTCTCTGTTGCCCAGGCTGGAGTGCAGCGCAGTGGCATCATCATAGCTTACTACAACCTCAAACTTCTGGGCTCAAGTGATCTTCTCACCTCAGCCTCTCAAGTAGCTGGGACAACAGGCATGCGCCACCATGCCCGGCTATTCTCTTCTATATTTTGTAGAGACAGGATCTTGCTATGTTGCTCAGGCTGGTCTTGAACTCCCGGCCTCAAGCAATTCTCCAGCCTGTGCGTCCCAAAGTGCTCACATTACAGGTGTCAGCTACTGTACCTGGCTAACAAGTATAATTTTTATAAAGCTTTAGGTAAAAACATAAAATTTGGTCCAAGGCAAGAGAACCAGGGTAGTACAATAATCCATCCCCGCTTTGGTTAGGAAACGGAGCTACTAAAGACAGGCAAGGCCAGGTCGGAGGTGGGCATGCCTCCAGTAACACAGCTTTCTCCACTCCAGCTGGTGCTTCCTGTAGGTTAAACCTGAGCTTATACTCTGACAAAGATAAAACCACTTGTAGGCAACCCTGGGTGTTGTTCAAAGAAGGAAAAAAAATGCAGTTCAGTGGGAGATTACGCGGAAAATATATTTTTCTCAAAAGGTACACCAGGGAGAAGGAAGTATTTTGAAGAAATATGAGTGAAAACATATTTCACTCTGTAAATCAGATGTGAAAAATGGACCTCTAACATGAAAGAATAATTCTTGCATTAAATTGCTACTTTTATACTTGCTTTTATTCTTTTTACTTACTGTAAGTGGTCTATAAGCCTGGCACTGCGCTTCCCAAAACAGTGCTTTAACATGTGAAAAAATACATCGTAGTTAACAGGCGTTAAGTTTTCTGTAAATAAACTTCTACGAGGCCTCATTTGAATAAAATACAGCTTTTGTTCTACTGGTTTTGATGATTCCTGGAAAGAAGGGAAAGTAAACTGTGTTAGTCACAAAACATTGCCAGAGTAAAACATTGTTCACTTATTCCTTCAAGTCACCTGTCGGAAGACACGATGACCACAGGCCCTGAGTGTCTCTGGATTTTCTTACTGGGCATTCCAAGGATGCAACGCCCTAACTGGTCTTTACCTGGGCCATTTCTCAGAGTTGTCTGCAGTGAGCAGCCTTGAGGGATGAGATAATGTCTCCCTCCAGGAAAAAGAGCAGGCTTGCTTAATGTTTGCTATAAAAGAGGGGGATTCCCCCAGCTCTGTGTTCCTCAGCTGCAATGGAAACCCACCACACGCAAGGCACCCAACTGAGCCGTATCACACCACTCCACGGGAAGGGGGCCAAATAAAGTCCTTGTCTGATCCAGGAGCCTGTGTTTTTGGCCAGCATCCAAGAAATAATAACAGCTTGTTAACTTGTAAGTAGGGTAAAATCAAATCCCAACCATGACATTAACATCTACTGCTTCCCTGCTATATTTGAGGCATAATACACCAGACCCCAAGGATAAAAAAAATGATTAACTTAAAATTTTTAACTGAATATTTAAAAAGAAGAAAGTCTTTTTAAATAACTTAGATAAAAATGAAGCTAATGTGCTCTAGAAAAACCATTTTAGAGCTTCTATAGCAATTATGAACATGCTGATATCTAAAATACATGTGAAATGTCTAAATAGAATTCTCTCATGAAACATACTTGGTTAGTTCATCTTCATCCCTAAAAGTTTATATATTTAAGTTGGCCAAAAACTTTTTTAGCTTTTGAGCTTCTCATTCAAAAAATAAGAAAGTGAATTATATACAGGATTATTCATTTTAGAACATTTGGATAAGTCCCTAAATAGTATCCAAGGCAAAAATGCAATACACCTATTTTTTGAGATTACATAAATTATGCTACATAAATAGTCAAACAGAACTAAAATCATAACGACTCATCACTCAAAACCAGACCACTGAAAGAAAATTGATACTTTTCTTTTTCCTTTAGTGGCAAGAGTGAGAGAAAACACAAAGTCAGCAAAGAGGATCGTCAGACTGAACTGCTATGCTGGGATTAGGCCATCATTAGCATTAAATTCTAAAGCGGAACTTCTGAATTGAGTCCAGAAGTTTTTTGTGAAACTTCAGCTATTTTATTAGAATTTCACAAGTAGCTCTGAGATAAACTAAATAGAGGACCACATTATAACATCATCATTTTGTTCTTTAGATAGAAAGGAAAAAAAACCAAAGAAACAAAAATAAAAGCCCCAATTTCTGGGTAAGAATCAAGTACCTATTGATGAATTGAACCATACAATTAGCAATATTACAAATTTCTAATTAATAGGTTATAAAATTTTGATTTTGGTTTTTCAAATTTGATGACTATTAGAGTGATTATATTTTCCAAATTTGAGATGTATCTTCATTTCAACAGATATAAAAAGAGACGAAAGATTCTCTGTTTAAGCCTACTACTATGTTAGCATCCATTGTATAACAGCTGATAAACACAACTCTCTTCCAAAATAATTTCAATTTATTAAAAGTAGTAGGATATGTTTAAAGAACACTTCTAGTTATTCTAGAATTAAAAACTTAAATAAAGAATACCCAATAATCCTAAAAAAAAAAAAAAAGTTCCACTTGGGGGAAAAAAGCGAAAGGTATTCATTTATTCTTACCTTATGCTTTGCCTTTTCCAGCTGTCCATTTTGGGTATATACGTCAAATGATGACAAAGGCGCCTTGGGAAGAAAAACAAAAACAAAACAACATTTCTTTTTACTTCTCTTTGGTCAAAGTGCCTCAAATTATAATTGCCTTTAAAAAAAAAAAAAAAACTTGCCTAAAGAAGAAAATGAATTAAATCTGGGTCACAGGCTATTTGGATTTAAGAAAAACAACTAGTTGAATAATATGCAATATATATCTCTCTCTTTAATTTTTTTAAGATAAAGAGAAGGATCAAAGGTCTACCCCAATATCAGTACTCTATGTCTGTCTTACTTAAAGGAGAGTTACCCTTAATGTGATTGCACAAATAGGATCTTAAGTTATAATCTTTACTAGCCAACATTTCCATATTACAGTCAGAATCAGCAGTTTAAGGCCCATTGGATCAATACTGAGGATTGCTTTCCCCTGCCTTAGTGGAAAAGCCTATTAAACAAACTGACTTGAATGTGTCAGGACTTATAAGGAGATATACAAATAAAGACACATCAATTTAAAAAAGGATCATTATTTTTTGTATCTTACTTTTGTAACCTAAAATTTTGTGCATGAAGCAATTTTAAAAGAGGACCTCTCTGAAAAATTACTCTATATAAAAAAAAGTCTGCACATACCCATACTAAATTCCAAAATAAGAGTGGGTTAAAACAGCATCTGACACAGACTTAAAAGACTGAAACAATAGTGAACATAAGGTTTGAAAGGCTACTGTCAGAAATGGTAATTTATTAACCACTCCAGTGGCAATGGGAGTGGAATGGAAAATACAATTTTTGCCCATTCATGAAATTCCTAGCAGTTGCAGAAATGCCACTTTAGTGGAGGAAGGCAAATCACCCACAGCAGTGCACTAGTTTCCCATATGCTTGACCTAGCCACAGAAGATTAGGGTATGGCAGTTGGGGCAAAGGAGACCTCACTTTCCTTTAACGAAGCCACAGTAGGGGAAAACCTGCAAGACCCTGGAAATTAAGTTCAACAACTTACTCTGCAGTTACAGATACACATGAAGCAACTACTGAAAAATGTTAGGTCCAGAAGGACCTCTCCTTTCTGGAGTGTAGTAAATGGCAAAACTTAACCTGGGGCCTTTGAAAATAAATACTAAGGGACAAGAAGAAGGAAACATTATCTTGAAAGCTGAAGTCCTCAGGAGGCTTCTATGAAGAAACTAGCTAAAAGCCATGAGGACAGAAGGGGTTGAGAAGAAAAGCCAAGAGAATGAGACAAAATCAGTGGGTAAGCAAGAATTTTAGGGAAACCAAGAACTATATATAGTACTCAGATTATAATATATAGCCCAGGAGGAAAGCATAATCAGTCATGTGAAGACTAAGTGTGAAAAGATTCTGGGAATGGAGAAAAATGAGAGCATGATAGATAAGAAAGACAAGGACCAGAGATCCAACCTAAGAACCTCAAGTGTATTTAAGGGAAAAAAAAAGAATTGGAACAAAAGCTAAAATCAAATGAGATAGGATTCCTAAGCTAACAAACAAACACACAACTAGGTATCCAGACTGAAGGGTTCAGCATGTTTCCAGATGAAAGCAATGAAGAAGCTACATGAAGAAACACACTAGCAAAAATTTAAAAATTAGGCCGGGCGCGGTGGCTCACGCCTGTAATCCTAGCACTCTGGGAGGC
>RJWJ010029809.1:0-20344 GCA_004363605.1 Indri indri | reverse complement strand
GTACTGATTTTTAAAACTCATAACTTAAAACTTCCACACACACATCACTCACACAAACACACCCACCCAAACAAATGGTCCACAAAACATTCTCCTTTCCTTCGGAAGGTTTTTACCAGTAATCATTAACTAGTATTTTACTATTAAACTTAAATGGGCATTGAGACCATCAGTTCTGAGTCCACTACTGATTAAGGCTGGGTGGCAGGTATTAGGGATAGCATTCATTTAGCCTTCAGAGCTTTCTGGGCAGACTTGGTGGCCTTGTCAGCTCTGGCAGGCTCTTGTCCACTGCTTTGATGACACTCACAGCAACTGATTTGAAACTGGTCACAAACAATTGATCACACAGCAAAATGACCCAGAGGAGGATAGTCAGAGAAGCTCTCAACACATGTGGGCTTGCCAGAAACCATATTGGTGATGACAACATAACCCAATTTCAAAAATGTAGGGCCATCTTCCACCTTCTTAATAGAGCAGTGATAAATCTCTTTCAGCTCAGTGAACTTGCAAGCAATGGGAGCTGTGTGACAATGCAGCATAGGGACATAACCAGCACTGATGTGGCCTGGGTGGTGATGGATAATTACCTGAGCAGTGAAGCCAGCTGCTCCCATTAGTGGGTCATTTTTGCTGTCACCAGCAATGTTGCCATGATGAACTTCTTTGACAGATGCATTCTTGACATTGAAGCTCACATGGTCTCCAGGAAGAGCTTTGCTCAAAGCTTCATGATACCTTTCAACAGACTTTACTTTGGTTGTAACTAACTGGAGTAAAGGTGCCTCCGTGCTGGGTTTGAGAACCCCACTCTCCACTTGGCCCACAGGGACAGGACCAATACCACCAATTTTGGAGACATCCTGGAGGGGCAGAGACAAGGGCTTGTTGGTTGGATGAGTTGGTAGCAGGATGCAATCCAAAGTGCCAAGCAGTGAGGTTCCACTGGCATTGCTGGCTTTACGGGTGACTTTTCATCCATTGAACTAAGGCTTGTGAGCACAAGGCTCCAATGTGTTACCATTCCAGCCAGAAATTGGCACAAATGCTGCTCTGTTGGAGCTGCAGCCAGTTTTCTAAATATGGGTGTTAACTTCCTTAATGACTTCCTGTATCTCTTCTGGCTCTAGGGTGGCTCAGGAGGAATCCATTTTGTTAACACCAACAATTAGTTGTTTCACACCCCAGGTGTAAGCCAGAAGGGCATGCTCAAAGGCCTGCCCTATTCTCAGAGATACCAGTTTCAAATTCACCAACCCTGCCAGCAATGATCAGGACAGCACAGTCAGCCTGAGATGTGCCTATAATCAGGTTTTTGATTAAAGTCTGTGTGTCCTGGGTCATGAATGATAGTCACGTAGTACTTGCAGTTCAAATTCCCACAGAGAGATATCAATGGTGATACCATTCTCACACTCAGTTTTCAGTTTATCTAGCACCCAAACATGCTGGAAAGAGCCCTTTTCCATCTCAGCAGCCTCTCAAATTTTTTGATGGTTCTTTTGTCAATCCCACCACATTCGTATATCAGATGACCGGTAATGGTAGACCTGCCTGAATCTGTATGTCCCATGATGACAATGTTAATAGGAATCTTTTCCTTATCATTTTGGCTTTGATTTAGTGGTGGTTTTCACAACACCTGTGTTTTGGCAACAAACTTGTTGCCAAAAAGCTCTTTTTAAAAATTTCCATTTCTTCTTCTTCCATGCCTTCCCCTCTGCCCTGCTCTCCCCTTTCTTGCCCTCCCCCTTCCCATCCTTTCAAAGATATTTTAAAGCAAATACAGGTATCATGCCACTTCAATTTCTACACATTTTACTATTCCCTCTAAAAGATAAAAACCTTGTATAACTACTCTTTTAGGCTGGAAGAAACTTAATACTTTTACTTGGAAAACTTAATGTTTTTTCCTCTTGATACCCAGCAGTATATGGCTTGAGAAAAATACTGAATCAGTTACAGAAAAAAGTCAAGCTGTCTTTTCTTTGCACATGTCCTTTTAAGATAAAAGCTTATTGGACATCTCTATAGGTAGCCACGTTATGATATAAAGTATTAATTTAAGTAAGTAATCTATAAGACTTTCATTTTCTTCCTCATTGAAATAGTGATTATAAAAGCTAAGTTTTTGTTTGTTTTTGAAGGGAGCTATGTGTTAGTTTACTTCAAAATCTCAAAGGACATTTTCAGCAACTCCATATAGTGTAGACGTTTACCATATGTGAAGTCTTATAATTGTAAATACAAAAATGTTAGCAATTTCTGGAGCATGTAAATTGGCGACAGAAGACACACATATTTTCCACCTGAGTATTTCACTTACAACTTCCCCAAAGTGTATCTACCTTAGAAAACATGGATTACTGGCATTTTGGGGTCATTTGACTTTTTGGTAATCGTATGAGAATTAAGGACCTTATCTCCAAAATGGAACACACCCACAAAATTTTGTACACATTTTTATTGATCCCCTGAAATGCAGCCGTGTATCTACCGGATACCCTTCCATAAACAAACAATTTCCATTTTACTTTTTGGCCTTGCATATATTTTGACTTTGTGATAGCTGACTCATCACGTTTCTATCTGTTTTCTTATAAGTTTAAGTACCAAGGATATATTTTATCAGTAATTCTGAGAAATGTTTATTTTTCAGGAAGGGCACTGGGGCCTCCCCCTGCTTGGCACTTACTGCCCTGAATTCTACTTGCCAATTCAAATGCCTGTCTCCCCTCCTAAACCATAAGCCTCTCAAAGGTAGAGACAGGACCTAGTTTAGAGGTGTGTCTCTAGCCTCTAAGGCCATGTCCGGTTTTAGTAGGCTCTAAATAATTATTTCTTGAATAAGAAAATATACAAAGTATTATTCTCATTAAACACTTTAAGAAAGATGAAGTTATGTGACGTTCGTAAGTCAAACAACTAATAGGTGGTGTAGTGGATATGACACTCAGGACTGCTGACTCCAAGTCCAAGGGTCTTTCCAATACACTACCTGTCAGGAATAATAAAAAAATGAGCTGCAGAACAAGTCACTGCCAATATGTGAACTCTTGTTAGAGATAAGATCTCAATAGTTTGGGGCTGACTGTGAGGGTCCCAAAGGGGAAAAGGAAGGGAATCTTGAGGTAGAGGGAGCCTTTCAGCAAGTAAGACAATATGTATCTTGGGAAAACTCTGTTCTATTTTTCAAAACAATGGCACATTTAGGATAAGTAGAATATTGATTCAAAAACTGGTTTAATCTCCTTAAAAATTAAAGTAAATTAAGTATTTAAGGACATGTGATCCTTTGGGTCTTCTGTGTTTTCTTCTTTTACTACTTTAAAAAAGGATGAATTAATGTCTTTTACAACAATTTGAATGGAACTAGAGATCATTCTCCTAAGTGAAGTATCTGAAGAGTGGAAAAACAACCACCACGTGTACTCACTATTAAATTGTAACTAACTGATTAGCACACATGTGCACAGAGGGAAGTAAAGCTCAGTGGAAATCAAGCAGGGCGTAGGGGGTAGGAGAGGAGGGGCAAAAACCTACCTAATGGCTGCAGTGAACACTATTTAGGTGATGGGCACACCTATAGCTGGGACTCAAGCTTTACAAAAGTGACCCATGTAACCTAAAATTTGTACACCCTTATTATTTTGAAATAAAAAAAAGGAAAGAAACATCCTCTCTGACTTGCCCAGGTCATCAGATTGTAAGCCCAGTTAACTGGTTAATTGGTTGACCCCAGTTTAATATTCTTATTGGCTCATGTCTCCCCATCCACTCCCACCCAGCCACCAATTTCTACAAAAGAAAATCTCTTTAATGTCTTTCGTTCATGACATGTCTGTGTTGTTTCTATAATTTTCATGTAGAGTACTAATATAGAGTACTAATCATGTTCTTCCTTGTTTATAAATGAGAATGTTGGATGTTTGTGAAAACAGAAGATGGACTTTACTGACGCTTTAGTCTTTATCAATCCCTCAATCCACTTGATTGGTCACATAATAGCAGACACAACCCTTTGGGGCACTGATTTGTTTTTCCATTCCATTTCCATTTAAAGTTTTATAATACAGGCTTCCTGAAATTTGCCGCATCTCTTAAAGTAGAAAACAGGCCAATAGAAGATGTTTCTCAGAAAAGCCAGCCATTGGAGTGAGCAAAATCAATTTGAACATATTACTGTAAGTTTGAATTCAAACAGTGAACTCATATTTATTGTGGACAACTTCTAAATGGAAAAGGTTGAGTGGATATGTTCAGAGAATAGTCTAACTTTTAGAGGAATTTCAGTCATTTCCTGTTTTGGGGATACATGAAATATGCAGGGAAGTCGTGCTTTTGTTGACTTTGGTTGAAAAATCTATTTGATTATAAGGGTCTATTTAGTTTTCTTGGATGATTCATTTTGAAGTCTGGCATTAAAAGAGCATTAAGAAAATATTGAGGGACGAGAGGGTCACAACATCTGGCCCTAAGGCATTTGACACCCTTCTCTTTGTCTTTTTACGTTAATTTCTTAATTTTTAGAAAATCATGTGTTGTCAGTAAATAAGCACTCCCCCAAAGCAGCAAGCAGCATTGTGAAGTATCTCTTTATGTATAAGTATGTTCATAGCATGGGACCATTAATAAATTTGTATTTAGAGTTGGACTAAGCCATAGATAATGCAAGCTTTTTGGGGGAGGTATCCTTGGGCATGTCACAAGATTTCTTATTGAGAAGCCCATCTCATGCCACCCTCTCCCAGTACCTAAGATTTCCACTATTGCATTCCCAAGGAAGACACCACTTCTATTCTTGTGAACAGAATAGGGGTTTGCAATATCCTACACACATACACACACACACAGACACACACACCCCCCACACAGAATTAAAGGCAAATTTAAAGAACTAAGAAAAACTTGTAAGAATAGTTGTTGAGAAACTTGCAGCAAAAGAAAAAAAAAGCTAAAAGAAAAAAAATCAAGTGTTATCAAAGACTTCCAAACACTTAAGGTCATTCCAAGAATATGTCAAGGTTCTAAGTTTGGCCTAAAATTAACATTATTTTTTTTTTTTTTTTACCTGGAAGGGTAAAAAATTAAACTATCATTCCCATTACCTCAGCAGCACAATTATTTTGCCAGATTAGCTGGTCAATACCAGGTCAGACAAGAGCACTGAGGATAAAGAGCACAGAGTCTGTGGGTTTATCTATTTATTTTTGGTGAGGCCTGGAAGAAGTTGGTTGAGAAAGGGTTTACATGACCGCCTAGATTTTGCAGCTTTGCATGGGGATCAAAGGCTTGGAAGAGGGACCTGGGGATTCCTAGAGGGAAGTGGGCAATGCCAGTCACCGATGTGGTTTTCTCTGACACTGTGCTAAGCTCCAGCCTGCAGGGAAGGTAGACCCCAACAAAGGGACGAGTGGGATTTGGGTGTATGAGCAGGGGTTCACTAGGACTGTGCGGGGCTCTGGCAACATCATTGCCACATTCTGTTTACCAGGCAGGTGGAAAAGGCCTCATGGAAGAGCAATTTGAATAATATCAAATACAGAGAGATGGTAATAGACTAAGAGCTAGAGGGCTTCCCATATAAGATTCTGAGAGTACAAGAAAAAGAAATCTTTATGGTAGTTGCAGGGGGTACTGACAACGTACCAAGCACTTTACAAGTTCCTTTCTAATGAAATCCTTAAGATAACCCTATAAGAGGAATTCTGTCATTATCTCCACGTTACAGAGAGAAACATTGAGGCTCAAAGATATCGAGTAACTTTCCTAGTGTCTCACAGCTGGCAAGTAGCAGAGCTTGGATAGGAACTTAAGGAAAGTCAGGCTGTTTTAATTAAATATTCAAAGAGGAACATAATGCGAAAGGGGGATTTCTTTTTATCATTTGTAGCTCTGGAAGGCAGAACTAGGAACTAATGGGAAATTAAAGAAAACATTAGATTTCAGTACACCATAAGGAAGTGCTTTCTGGAGTTTGGAATTAACCCTAAGGAGGAAAAGCTCCTTTGTGCAAGAGTGAGCTTTCTATGCCAGACAAAGTCAAGTGGAGATTAGATGGCCACGTGTCAGAGAAGCTGTAGAGGGAGTTCAGACTTGACGGGAATGTTAGACCAGGTGACCTTTAAATCCCTGTGGCTTAAATTACCATCCTGTGAGTTCTTCAACATCTGTGTTCGTATGTATTTTGGGGCCTGGACAGTTAAGATTCAACCTTAGTTAACTCTGTTCTTCCTGATTGCCAAAACAAAAGGGGAAAAAGTATTCTTAATTTGATAAAAAGGTAGGAAATTAGTTTATCAGGGAGAGTAAAGTTTTTCTTTGCTCTAAGCTCAAAGGGCTGTTGAACACAAAGGTCTGTGTTTGTTAGGCTCAGTCAATGGAGGAGGTGTGACATAGTAGGGGCTTTAAGATGATTTTAAAATATAAATATTGTCAACCTCATTTGCATTTATGTCTCTGTGTCATTGATCATTACCATCTTCAATTGGCATCCACAGTCTAGATTTTAGACACATTTCTAGGATTCCATGGACCTGAGAAATACATAGATATTCTTTAAAAGACATGTACTTATTGCATAATTATAAGTGAATCCAACTGAATCAAAAATGATAATGATTTCTCATTAGCACTAAGTATAGTTTTAAAAGAAAAGTGATAAAGTGAATTATAAGTTTTCAACTTGGTTGAGATTTTGATTTCTCTGAAACCCATAGTGGCATAGTAGTCTCAGCAGATGGACGACCGGAAATGCTTCCTGTCCTGTAATGGTCTGTGAGCTGCTCTCAAAAGAGCAATTTCTTTTGGGTAAGAAACTACCCTCACCTTCACTGCAAGACTTTTCTCATTTATTTACACTGAAGATGTTGGGAAACGAAGACCTATAAAATCAGGGATAGACTAAGCTTACAAGACAAAGATGAGAAGGAATCATATTTGATCCTGCTTGGTTGAGAAAAATGAAAGAGTGACCAATGGGTTATGTATCTATTGGCAATGAAGGGTTATCTGGCTATTGGGGAAGTAAAGCAAATGGAATACAATGCAGATGAAAACACCAGAAACTTAATTATTAATTCTATTTTTTAGACAATAAATAAAAAAATTCTTTATACTCTCTTAAGGAGTATAAATGCTTATAATCAATCACAAAAATCTAATGCATCTTTACTGGGTGTGAGATCTACTGATTTCACTCAATTAAGTAAATTTTTTTAAAAAAATGTTCTGCATAAAATCTTGGACTTGGATCTGAAGAAGACATAAAATGACACAATCTTTACCTCAAAGGGTTTACTGTGTGGGACATATCACTTAAATGAGCCAATAGCTATAATGAAAGGCAGTATATTATACATATCATAACTGAGGTATAAACAGAGTACAGTGGATTTAAAGGACAGAATACTCACTTTCTACTTGGGGTGGGAAAAAGATAAGGCTTTGTGGAAGAAATGACATTTAAAAATGGGTGGGATATTTATAGGTAAAAAAAAAAAAAAAAAGGAGGAAGAGCATACCAGGTAGATAAATGATCAAAAGTGAGATGATAGGCAAGTGTGACTCAGTCCTGAGAAAGGGTGTCAGTTGGAATAGAACATAGGCATGTGAGGAGGTAAGGAATAAAGGCTAATATTTGGAAATGCAGGCTGGAACTGAGTATGGCGAGTCTCCTGCATGAGGCCAATGGTGTGCACTTATTTTTGAAGGGAATGAAGAGCCATTAAAATGTGTAGAGTTGAGGGATGGCAGGATCACAGGGCTGCCTGGTGTTGTGTGGGGATTGTGCACTGCAAAATCTTAGCGAACACCATTCACATGGTGACCCTGTGGATCTCTATGCATTGTAAAGTGCAGCACTTAATGAGAAGTTTCCTTAAAGATGAAAGTCAAGTGTCTTGAAGATAATGTACCTTTTCTCATTTATACAAATGCACCATATGGGGCAAAGGTGGCCCATGACAGCTGTGCTATGGGTAGACACATCTTCAAAAGCGGAAGATAGGATTGATTTCTACAAGGGGAGACTGGAGTCTTTGATAACAGTACACACAAAAACAGGAGCTTCACTTGGCAAAGAGAGGCTGATGGAGAATCTACGTGGGGGGCAATGGAAGAAGGACCCATATGTGACTTCAAAGATGGGTGACAGATAATGGTGGCAAACAGGAAATAGAAAAGTGAGAAGAGAGATTTATTGAGGTGGGGGAAAGGAAGGTAGGCAGAGCGCAGAGGTGAGAGATTCCATTTTGTCCACATTTGGGAGCCAGAGGTGTTGGCTGAATATCCAGGTGGAAGGAAGTGTAAGGCACGAGGCCAAAGTGCTGGCCAGGAGGGTGGGGCAGGAGTTGGGTCAGAGTCTTCCACATACCTGTGGTCTCTGGGCCTCAGGGAGTTTGTGGTACTGAGAGAGCGCTAGAGAGAGGCAAGCAGAGAGCAACTGGTGTCAGGAGCAATCCTCGTTCTTATCACGTTCTGCTCTCTAACCCCAAAAGAATTAGGAGTAAATCTTGTAAAAGAAGCCTGCCTTCTTAGTGATGTGGTTGTTGGATAGCTTGTTTCCTTTCCTGTGCCTGCCAACCATCCAGTGCAGTCAGAAAGCCAGCTTTTATCCATAAACATGTCATTTTTTTTCATTATAAGATAAGAGTGTCAGCAAGAGACACTTTCTGACCAAAGGCAGAATCATTGATGACGTGGTAATGTTTTAATGGTGAAATGGAAGCACAGAAATCAATTATAAACGTAATCAACTCCTCACTTGAGAAAGAGAGCAATGGCAAAACCCACCTAGAAGCATTTTTATTCGGCCCTCTCATGCACCATATGTGGCTCCACATTTTCATTTGTGTTCTTCTTAATCTGATATAAATAATTTACATTTCATGAGGCCAAAAATTTAACAAGAAAAGATAGTCAAGGAGTTCATTGGCTGGCAGAGAAGGAATTCGGAGATGAACATGTTTGCCTTGGGTAAGCCTCGTATAGAGAACAAGGGCTTATTCTAGCTGTCCTAAGCTCCTCTTTTCATAGTTTTAGACTGTCTGGCAGTAAGTACTGTTCCTGGCATTAGTGCTCTCATACTCCCCTTGTTATCACCCAGCAGCCAACAAGGTATCAATGTTCCAAACGTTAGTCAGAAGTTGACTATTAAATACAGTCTATCTCCAATTTACCTGTTCCCAACACTATTTTATGCTATTTTAATGGACACAGGGGGCCAGTCTATGTAGGAGTCATAAAATATTGGTTCTTCTGGGCCTTCGAGAAGGTTAGAAAAAGAGAGCAACATTTGGGTCATCATTAGTATTTCCTTGATGTATCATTTTAAATTGCTACCTGACGAGGCTTTCTCTGTTTTCTGAACTTTTCGAGAAAGTGGAAAAGTATTACGTGCCAGCATCTCCAGGTTGATAGAGACAAGTTTGATATGATATCAATCTATTTGAAATTTAATCTCTGATCTCTTCATTTGAATATAATATAACCATTATTGCTATTCAATTCTCTGATATGCCCATTGAAGTAGAATGATCTTTTTTAAATGTAGGAAGCTATATTTAATGATGTGTTATTGGTGTATTAAAGAGATTAAATTAAATGTCTAATTAGCACTTTGATTTATAAATAGAAATATTGAATGTAAATCAAAATTTGTAAGGTAAAATCAAGGAGGAAAAGCTGGGTCTTTATAAACAGTATTTGGGATGTAAAGTTCATGAATTTGTACTTTAAAAAATATAGTTGGAAACATTAAATCTATCTGAACAAAGATGTTCTTATTATGGTGGACTGATCTCTCAAGATTGTTTAAGTTTGAGCATTCTCATTTTCTCATCCATCTAGAAACTGTTCTAAATTATTATCCCACACGTTTCTAATTTACTGATTAAAAAATATGCCCAATCTCATATTACTGAAAAGGGAAACTATTCAGTATATAGCTCTTCATGAATTAGAGAAAGCTGTGTTTTTTTCTCAATACTGTAAATTTCCATTAAGAGAAATTAAACCAACCAATAAATACACACACCAATATACACTTAAACACACCAGTTAGGCCATTGAATTAAACATAGCTCCTGAGCTATATTTTGTAAGAAATATAATGTGTGTATATTCAGTTAATGCAGCTTACTGTGCTAGTCTGTTATAAATATTTACTGATGTCAGGTGACAACTGAGAAAATTAGTCAGTGTGTGCAAGAATATAATTTTCTTAAGACTGTAAATCAGGTAAAAATTCAAGGTTGACTGTTGAAGGTCTTATGGAAATAATTTTAAAATAAACCTGGTAAAAAAAGAAAACATATCTGGTTCCTAGGGGACAGCATTTAATTCCATTTTCATCTAGGATATCTTAAAAAACCTTCTGAAATATTTGTTAAGTTTTTAAATTTTATTTTAAAATAGTTAAGGACTTCCTAGTCCAGAGTAAGTGTGGAGGCCAGAATATTAAAGCATTTTGAGGAAAACATTTGCTTTTGGACTTCCCCCAGGATGTTGTAAAATCTCCTGGGAACAAACTTGCAGAATTATAGAGATGTTCTTTCAAACTTTCACTTGGCCCTGACAGCCTGTTTTTTGATGTTTTTTCTGCTGCTGAATAAAACGTAAAATAGCCTACCAATCAACCAACCAAACAAACAAAACATGTTGGATCTGTAGAAATGTATAATTTGTGAAATCGTGAATGCCTATAGTAAATGCCTCAGCAAATGTGGTTTGAAGGATAAGTGGGCGTTGATGCTAAGAACATAAAAGGGTTACAGTCTCTTATTTTCTATGGTTGATAGCATAGGACCTGAACTTTTTGTCCTTTTCTCTTTTGTTTTTCTTTAGCAAAACTGCATGTACAACTAATTAGGAAACTCAACTCAACCTAACTGAACGTGATATGTGATTGTCGTGGTCTGAATTTTGTCCCTCCCCAAGTCCTCTGTTGAAGTCCTAACCCTTAATGCACCTCAGAATGTGACTGTATTTGAAGACCCACATTTTATGGTAAATAAAGAAGTAAAGAAAGTTAAATGAGGCCGTTACAGTGGTGTCCTGATCCAATCTGTTTGGTGGCCTTAGAAGAAGAGGAGATTAGGACATCCCAAGAGAGACATAAAAGAAGCCTGTGCACAAAGCAATGGACATGTGAGGACATAGGAAGAGGGTGACCATCTGCAAGCCAAGGAGAGAGACCTCAGGAGAAACCAAACCTGCTAACACCTTGGTCTTGGACTCCCAGCCTCCAAGACTGTGAGAAAAATACAAGTTTGAGGTATTTTGTTATGGCAGCCCCAGAAAACTAATACAATGATAATGAAGTAAGAACTAAATCTTTGAAGAAAAAGCATTGAGTCATTTAAATCTCTTATGAAGGTCCATATTCTGGCATTTGAACTTCAAGGCCCCGTGAGTACTTACTTAACATCTTTGGATTGCTATCGCTGCCACTCTCATTGAACACACATACCCATAGAGCACCCATTCATCTGCCCACTTCTTTCCTTCCACCTCGACTGCTTGCTGTTCCTTTCATCCACCTCTCGATGTATGTTGTAGGAAAACATCTGTCAAAACTGGATTTGAATTCTCTCTCAACTTTTTAAAAAATTATGGTAAAAACACCCAACATAAAATTCATCATCTTTGCCATTTTTTAAGTGTATAGTTCAGTAGTGTTAAGCATATTCACGTTGTTGTGCAATGATCTCCAGAGCTTTTCCATCTTGCAAAACTGAAACTCTATATGCATTAAAATAAAACTCCTCTTTTCTTCCTTCTCTCCAAGCCCTTGGCAAACACCATTCTAGTTCCTGTTTCTATGAACTTGACTAATTTAGATTCCTCATATAAGTGGGTTCACAGTTGTTTTTTTTTTTTTGAGACAGAGTCTCACTCTTTTTGCCTGGGCTAGAGTGCCGTGGCATCAGCTTAGCTCACAGCAACCTCAAACTCCCGGGCTCAAGCAATCCTTCTGCCTCAGCCTCCTGAGTAGCTGGGACTACAGGCATGCACCACCATGCCTGGCTCATTTTTTCTATATATTTTTAGTTGGCTGATTAATTTCTTTCTATTTTTAGTAGAGACAGGGTCTCGCTCTTGCTCAGGCTGGTTTCAAACTCCTGAGCTCAAACAATCCGCCTGCCTTGGCCCCTCAGAGTGCTAGGATTACAAGTGTGAGCCACCACGCCCGGCCAGGGTTCACAGCTTTTATCTTTTTGTGACTGGCTTATTTCACTTAGCATAATGTCCTCAAGGTTCAACAATGTCGTAGCATTGCGACAGACTTTCCTTTTTTTAAGGCTAAATAATATTGGTATGTCTATATCTATCTATCTACCACGTTTTTAATTTAACCATTCATCCATTGATGGACATTTGAGTTGCTTTCACCTCTTGGCCATTGTGAATAATGCTGCTCAGAATATGGATGTGTAAATATCTCTGTGAGATTCTGCTTTAAATTCTTCCAGATACATACCTAGAAGTAGAATTGCTAGATCATACAGTAATTCCATTTTTAATTTTTTGAGGAACTGCCATGGTTTTCCATAGTGGTTGCACCATCTTACATTCTTACTGAAAGTACAGAAGGGTCCCAATTTTTCTATATTCTAGCCAGCACTTGTTATTTTGTTTTTTTTGATGGTAGCCATTCTAATGCATATGAGGTCATATCTTCTTGTGGTTTTGATTTGCATTTCTCTAATGATTAGCAATGTCAAACATCTTTTCATATGTTTGCTGGCCATTTGTATATCATCTTTGGAGGAATGTCTATTCAAGTTCTTTGCTCATTTTTAAATTTTCTTTTTTTGTTGAGTAATTTTTTAAATATATTCCAAATATTTACTTCTTATTAGATATATGATTTGCAAATATTTTATCTCATTCCTTGGGTTGCCTTTTCATTCTATGTTCTTTGATGAGCAGAAATTTTTAAGTTTGATATACTTCCATTTCTCTATTTTTTCTTTTATCACCTGTACTTTTGGTGTCATTTCCAAGAAATTCTTGCCAAATCCAATCCCATGAAGTTTTCCTCTGTTTTTTTTTTTTTCTAGGAGTTTTATGGTTTTATATCTTACTTATAGGTCTTAAATCCATTTTGAGTTAACTTTTATGTATGGTGCAATGTAAAGGTCTAACTTTATTCTTTTGCATGTGGATATCTACTTCTACCAACACTATTTGTTGAATAAGCTATCTTTTTTTTTTTAATCGAGTGGTCCTGGCACCTTTGTCAAAGATCACCTGACCACATACACAAAGGTTTATTTATGGGTTCTCTATTCTATTCCATTTTTCTATATGTCCATCTTTATACCAGTACCACACTGTTTTGATTATTATAGCTTTGGAATGTGTTTGAAATTAGGAAGTGTGAGACCTCCAACTTTGTTTTTCCTCAACATTGATATGGATATTCAGAGTCTTTTGAATTTTAGGATTGTTTTTTCTATTTCTGTAAAAAATGCCATTGGGATTTTGATAGGGATTGCATCAAATCTGAAGATATCTTTGGGTATTATTGACATCTTAACAATATTAAGTCTTTCAACTCATGAATATGAGATGTCTTTTCATTTGTATGTGTCTTTTTAAATTTCTTTCATCAATGTTTTGTAGTTTTCAGAGTACAAGTCTTTTACCTCCTTAGTTTACTCTTAAATATTTTCTTTTTTTGGTGTGATTATAAATGAGACTATTTTCTTAATTTCCTTTTTGAATTATTTATTGTTAGCATGTAGTTTGCCTGCTGGTTTTGTATCCTGCAACTTTGCTGAATTATCTTATTAGATCTAGAAGTGTTTTTGTAGATTCTATAGGGTTTTCAACATGTAAGATGATCTCATCTGAGACTAGAAATAAGTCTGCTTCTTCCTTTCTAGTTTGGATGCCTTTTATTTCTTTTCCTTGCCTAATCGCTGTGGGTGGAAATTCCAGGGCTATGTTAATTAGAAGTGGTAACAGTGGGCATCCTTGGCATTTTCTAGATCTTAGAGGAAAGTATTTGAGTCTTTCTCCATTGATTATGACTTTATCTGTGGGATTTTCATTTGTGGTCTTTATTATGTTGAGGTAGTTTCTTTCTATTCCTAGTTTGTTTAGTGTTTTCATTATGAATGAGTGCCGCATTTTGTCACATGCTTTTTCTGCATCAGTTGAGGTGATAATGTGTTTTTTGTCCTTTTCAGTTAATATGGTATATTACCTTGGTTGATTTTTTGTATGTTGAACCATCCTTGCAATCTGGGAACAAATGCCACTTGGTCATGGTGTATAGTCCTCTTAATGTGCTGTTGAATTTGGTTTGCTGGTATAGTGGTCCCTTGGTATTCATGGGGCATTGGTTCCAGGACCCCCTGTTGATGCCAAACTTTGCAGATGCTCAAATCCTTTATATAAAAAGCCATGATATTTGCATATAACCTATGCAATCCTCCCATATATTTTAAATCATTTCTATATTACTTATAATACCTAATATAATGCCTACATATCACTTCAGTAGTGTGGATACAATATAGTATCTGTAACATGGCAAATTCAAGTTTAGTTTTTTGGAACTTTATGGAATTTGTTATTCTGAATATTTTTGATCCATGATTGGTTGAATTCATGCATGCAGAACCCACAGATATGGGGGGCTGATTGTATTTTGTTGGGGATTTTTTCATTAATATTCATCAGAGGTATTGGTTTATAGTTTTCTTATAGTTTGTTTAGTTTTTAAAAAAAAATAATTTTTATTTCAGAATATGTACCAATGTTCTTGTTATAATACATGGATGAATTGTATAATGCTGCAGTTAGGGTTTTAGTGTGCCTGTCACCAGAATAGTGTATGTTTTTATTGCTTATCCTCTCCCCACCCTCCCTTCTTTTAGTTTCCAATGTCCTTTATACCACTTTATGATCATGTATACCCATCATTTAGCTCCAACTTATTAGTGAGAACAAGTGGTGTTTGTTTTTCCATTCCTGACATGCTTCACTTAGGATAATGTTCTCCAGTTCCATCCAAGTTACTGCAAATGACCTTATTTTTTTCCTTTTTATGGCTGAGTAGTATTTCATTTTGTGTGTGTATCACATTTCTTTATCTATTCATCAATTGATGGGCACTTACATCAATTATATATCTTTGCAATTGTGAATTTTGCTGTGATAAATATTTGGGTGCAGGTGTCTTTTTGATAAAATGACTTCTTTTCCTTTGGGAAGGTATCCAGTAGTGGGATTGCTGTATCAAATGGTAGGTCTACTTTTAGTTCTTTGAGCACTCTCCATACTGTTTTCCATAGAGATTGTGCTAATTTACAGTCCCACCAACAGTATATAAGCATTCATTTCTCATTGAATCCACACCAACATCTGTTGTTTTTTGATTTTTTTAATAATGGCCATTCTGTTAGGGTTAAGGTGATATATCATTGTGGTTTTATTTGCATTTCCCTGATGATTCATGATGTTGAGCATTTTGTCATGTCTGTTAGCCATTTGTATGTCTTCTTTTGAAAAAACTCTGTTCATGTCTTTTACCCACTTTTTGATGGGGTTATTTGTTTTTTTCATGCTGATTTGTTTGCATTCTTTGTAGATTCTGGATATTAGCCCTTTATCTGATGTACAGTTGGTGACTATTTTCTCCCATTCTGTAGTAATCCCATTTATGTATTTCTGTTGTTGTTGTATTTGCTTTGGGGTCTTAGTCACAAATTATTTGCCTAGGCCAATGTCTAGAAGAGTTTTTACTATGATTTCTTCCAGAATTTTTATGGCTCCAGGTGTTTAATCCATCTTCAGTTAATTGTTGTATATGGTGAGAGATAGGGATCCTGTTTCATTCTTCTGCATATGGCTATCCAATTTTTCCAGCACCATTTATTGAACAGAGTGTCCTTTCCCCAGTGTATGTTTTTGTCTGCTTTGTTGAAAATCATTTGTTCATAGCTATACAATTTTATTTCTGGGTTCTCAATTCTGTTCCATTGGTTTATGTCTCTTTTTTTATACTGGCATCATGCTGTTTTGCTTACTATAGCCTCGTAGTATAATTTGAAGTCAGGTAAGATGTCTCTAGATTTATTCTTTTTCCTTAAGATTGCTTTGGCTAATTGGGGTTGTTTTTTGTTTCATATGAAGTTTAGGATTATTTTTTCTAGATCTGTGAAAAATGATGTTGGTATTTTGGTGGGAATTGCATTGAATCTGTAAATTTTGGGGGGAAGTATGGACTTTTAACAATGTCATTCTTCCAATCCATAAGCATGGGATGTTTTTTCATTTGTTTATGTCATCTATGATTTCTTTCATCAGTGTTTTGTAGTTCTCCTTGTAAAGATCTTTCACCATCCTAGGTATTTTATTTTCTTCTTAGCTGTTGCAAATGGTATTGTGTTTTTGATTTGACTCTCAGCCTGACTGTTATTATTAAATAATATATAGAAACACTACTGATTTATGTGTATTGCTTTTGTAACCTGAGACTTTGCTCAATTTATTTATCAATTCCAGGAGTATTTCGGTGGAGTATTTAGGGTTTTCTAGATACAAAATCATATTGCTGGCAAACAGGGATAATTTGACCTTCTCTTTTCCAATTTGGATTCCCTTTATTTCTTTCTCTTGCCCGATTGCTCTGGCTAGGACTTCCAGTATTATGTTGACAGTTGGCACCCTTATCTCGTTCCAGTTCTTAGGGGAAAATGCTTTCACTTTTCCCCATTCAGTGTAATGTTGGCCGGAGGTTTGTCATAATATAATAATAAGACAATAAAGCTATATATAGCTTTTCCTTCTATGTTCCTTCTAGGCTTAGGTTGTTGAGGGTTTTTATCATGAAGAGGACCTGGATTTTATCAATGCTTTTTCTTCATCTATTGAGATGTTCATTTTTAATTTTAGTTGAGTCTTCTTTCTCTTTTTCTTAATCTGGCTAAGAGTTTGTTAATTTTGTTGATCTTTTTCTGTTAAAAAAATCTACTTTTTAATGGTTGAGAGGACATGCAGCTTAAACTCTTGAAGTTTTTTCTCTTTATCTGTAAAATGGATGTATCATGTACTGTGAAAAGTTGGTGTGCCCTAACCACATTATTTCATTCAACCCTTTACTTTCACATAGTTGGTGCTTAATAAATAGTAGTTAGTATTATTTTTAATTATGCAAGCAAGAGAAATTCTCTTCCCTCTGTAGATTACAAATTCTTTTTAAATCCCTTTTCAAAAGAATCACAAACTCTAAGCATTACACTTAGTATCAGCATTCACTTCTTAGAAAATCTTCCTGCTGTTTTCTCTCTTATTATTCTTGTGTAATTCTCCTCTTGGTTTTATGGCCCTTTTGAGCCCATGTTTAACTCAATAAGGATATATTTCTTTCATAAGCCCTTCGTTATTCTTTTCTTTGTACATTACCATGAATTGATATCATACTAGTAGATTTTTTTTCTCTAAGATGAGTTCTTTTCTGACTGTATTTTCTATTAAGTAGAATAATTCCACATACTATGAGACATTATTTTTGAATAACTGTCCTGTAAATTTAAAGAACTTGAAGAAAGTGAAAGTTTATTCATTCCCTGTATACCTTCTTTTAGTAGATGTGGTTTTAATTTTTAGGATAGAGGAAACAAAACTTTTTTTTTCTGGACTTCTTTTCATGTGTGTTAGTTGAAAAGACTCTTGTTTGATTTACAGCTTGATTAAACATCACTGAGTTTTAATTTTGACCTAAGTGGTGTGAAAATAATTATATGCACAGATAGTGCATATTAAAATTTTTCTTTTAAAATCTCCAACCCAAGACAGCATTTGGCTATATGGACAAATGGAAAATCCTTTGATTCCCCTGGTGAAAAATTATATACAGTGAATTTTATTGGCATTGTTGTTAACCTCTGATTGTTCTGTGAATCATGGAAGGTGAAATATTTACAGTTGGAAGGAGAAGAATGGAATCTGGGAATAGAGAGAGAAAAAATAGAATTATTGCACTATTAAAAAGTTACAGAAATTAATTGCAAAATTATTAATATATTCAGCATCTTATATCTTGTACCTTATGTTTAGTTTTAAAGCTACGCAAGGGTATATGGCAGACACTTGCTTTAGCATTGTAGCAATTAGCTTTTGTGGTATCAACAAACAACCCCTAAATTTCAGAGGTTTACAACAATGAAAGTTAATTTCTTGCTCATGTTAGATGAAGGCTGTGGGTTGGCTGTAGCTTTGTTGGTCTCAGCTGGGCTTCATGAGCTTTGTGATTCTTGTGCCTCAGCTGATATGCATCTACTATCTATGGCATGCTCTTCTCATGGTGTAGAGAGGTCAAGGGGACATGTGTCAACCACAAAACCACATTGGACATTCACATACCACTGGCCAAGGCAGGCCACAAGGCCAAGCCCAAATCAATGGGACAGGGAAGAAAACTCTACTTCCAAGAAAGTACAGCAAGGTTTGGGCAGGAATGAATAATCATGAACAACAATAGAACCTATCTGAGAAACTGTGCAACCCCATAATAAGCTCAACAGAACAATGCAGACTAGAAATAAATCATTTCTAAGTCAGGTAATTTTAGAATATTATATAGAATATTATGTTTTGAGGCCCTGAAGTAAAAAGATTAAAGATTCTATTAAATCTATCAAAAATCTATTAAATTAAAGACTTCGGGTTCTATGATATTGATAGAATATTATTTAGAGGTCCAAAAGTAAAAAAATTAAAGTGGGGCTTGGGACCCCGATGTCCTGCCTGCTGTTTCCTCTCTGCCTCCCCGCTCCCCCCTCCTCAGTACATTTTCCTGAAAATCCCAAAGAGGATTATTCAGAACATAGTTTGAAAATCACCAGTACAGCGTTTCTCAATGCAGGCTCCACAGATGTTAAGGGGTATTAGGTTACAAAAAATGCAAAACTATCAGTGTGGGTTGAACAAAGTTAAGCAGAACTGCAGGAATTCTCAGAAACTTTACTGGGTTAATGTTCCTTGTGAACCTCCAAGAAGGAGAGATAAGTCTCAGAATTGCCCCAACTTCTTATGAAGCAATCTAGTGCTTTGGAACATATTTTAGGAAAGGCTACATTAGACAATTGCTCTTTTATTTAAAAAATTATATCTGGGACAGAGACTCAAGGTAGGACAATTGGCTGAGCTTTTCTTATCTAGTAAGTTGCAGAGATCGGATTAAGATTCAGATCTCCCCCTTCCCCTTCCAGCAATCTTTGATCACGTTGCTGAGTTTGTTCCTATGACCTGGAGCCCTGGACATACTTTGGCAATGATGTAGTGGTTCATGGGGTTTTTTAACCTTTGAGAACAATAGGCTTGGTCAATGCTTCTGTTCGGCCCAATATGAAAGAAACTGAATGACCATGAGTAACTGGTTTCACAAAGTGAATGAAGGATTGTATGATATAATCTGAAATAACTGCTGTAATAAACCACAACATCAGCAAACACTCAGAGATTTTTTTTCTCTCCAATGAATTTAAGGCTCCATTCATGTAGAAAATAATGAATGTCGAAAGTTGTAATTTTCCATAGTACATAAATGGTACCTTTTCCTTTTCCTTTCTTTTGTTTGCAAGTAAATGACAGTTACTAATCTGTATAATTTATGTCCTAGGTTACTGTTTGAGAAGTTCTCTAAGAGTGATGATGTAGCACTAATGAGATAAATTTGACCCCAATTCTTACCTATAGCTTCATAGCTGCTATACATTCAGAGAGGAAGTAGCTACTAATTAAAACATTCATCATCAATCCTACATATCTGAGGAAAATCCATGGTGTCTGTGATACGGAATATAACAGAGAAGAGCCTTCCTCTTATATACATACCCGTGATGTTAAAATCCAAAATTTCAAGTGGATTAAGATCTAAAAAATGTATTAATATTAGGTTGGTGCAAAAGTAATTGTGGTTTTGGACCATGACTTTTAAACCATTATAACTAGGCTCAAACACATCTTTATTAATCAAAATTGGAATGATTGCAATAAACACATTTTTGCCAGCAAGAAATAAGTTTGTTTATGCCTGTAGCATAAAAATCTGTGCTTCAGGATTTAACAAACTATTGGAGAGCACTTTCTGCATCCTGCTGGTTATGGAAGTATTTTCCCTGCAAAAAGTTGTTGAGATGCTTGAAAAAGTGGTAGTCGGTTGGCGAGAGGTCAGGTGAATATGGCAGATGAGACAGAACTTCGTAGTCCAATTCGTTCAACTTTTGAAGCATTGGTTGTGCAATGTGCAGTTGGGTATTGTTGTGGAGAAGAATTTGGCCCTTTCTGTTGAGCAATGCCAGCTGCAGGCCTTACAGTTTTC
>RJWJ010029808.1:0-20520 GCA_004363605.1 Indri indri | reverse complement strand
TGTGTCTTAGGGGACACACATGGTGAGCTGTGGTCTGTGCTGCTGTTTGGTCTCTAACTGTTTTTGCACTCAGTTTAACAAAAATTTAGTCAGTAAGTCCTCTGATATCAGTTGGGTCCCTGCTGCGTTCAGACACCTACATAAACTATCTCACTAAATACTCGGCATAGCCCTGAGCTGTCAGTTCTGCTATTACCCCAGCTTTACGGCCGAGGAAGCTGAGGAGCATCACGTTCTCTCGGTGGAGGAGTTTCACTGGCAAATCTGCAAAATGCTGAAGCTATCATGTTTAATAAAGCTATTTATCTTCTCCACAATTTGAGTTTCACTTCTGTTTTTTTCTAAACAGGTTTTAAAACAGGTACGGACTTCAGAGTTACAGGAAGAAATTGCTAAGCGTTAAGACAGTGAGTGATGTGAGTGATTCAAGTTAACGCATATTACACTTAAGTTGTCATTTAAAATATGGTGGGTTTTTATGTCTATGGGTGCTTGAATAAGAAATATCAAATGTGTCAAGGTGATGAATGTCCATTTATTCATTCATTCATTCAGTAACCAATGTTACTGAGCCCCTACTCAGGGCTAAATGTCAGGACTAGAGCAAAGTCCAGATAAAGTGGTAAATTAAAATGGGAAATGATTACAAATGTCCTAGATACTGAAAGCCAAGACTCTACAGGTTCCAGTGAAACTAAAGCGAAAACCTCCAAAGTAATATGCTAAGTATTATCAAGGACCATGCACAAAGAGCTATTAGAACAAAAGAGGGAGTTGGGGAAAGCTTCCCAAGAGACGAGATATTTGGGATGCGTTTTGAAGGATAAATAGGAGTTCTCTGGACAGAGGAGCAGAGGAAAGAGTTCATGAAAAAGACACAAGTGCATAATCAGAAAATGATAATTTATGTGTGGTACAGGGCCAAGGAAGGGGGGAAGTGAAAACTTAGGGGGAGCAAGAGACGGATGTCAATCGTTTCAGAGAGAGCCCCGTATGCCAAGAATTTAGATTTTATTCTGTATGTACTTAGGAGCAGGGTAATAACTCAAATAGACTGGCAGCAATTTTTTTTAAATGTAGAAAAAAACTGAATTGACCTTTTTTTTTTCTCTCAGAGACAGGGTTTCCCTCTGTCACCCAGGCTGGAGTACAGTGGCATGATCACAGCTCACTGCAGCCTTGAACTCCTGGGCTCACGTGATCCTCCCACCTCAGCCTCTCAAGTAGCTAGGACTACAGGCACATGCCACCATGTCTGAAGGGGTCTCACTATGTTGCCCAGGCTGGTCTCGAACTCCCAGCCTCAAGCAATCCTCCCAAGCTATCCTCCTGCCTTGGTCTCCCAAAGTGCTGGGATACAGGCATGAGCCTTGCCTGAATTGACATTTTTTTTAAACAACAAAATACCATTTGGGACATTGGAAGATCCTCATTGGAATTCTTAGTTTTCAGCTTTGTGCCCTGGGTTGGGGGGCAGGGGCAGAATCTGCTTTAGAACAGAAAGTTTCAGCAGTGGAGGCCATGGAAGTTCTCTCATTCAATAAAATGAGGACAGGTCAGTTGATCAAAATAATCAACTAAGTAGGAAATTAGAAAAAAAATTTTCATAAACACCTTAAACTTTATGATTAAATTAAAACAAATAAATTTAATTGTATTTGACAATAATCTAATATGGGTACAACACCTCTTCTTCAAGTGTAAAGTACAGAAGGGCATTTCAGGTGTATTTTCTGCATGGATCACACCATAACATGTTGGCATCCATTTTTATTTTCAGGTACTTTACAATGGAGCAAGAACATAAAGACATTTGCAGGTAATCTTTTTGAATATCCTTCTAGAGTTTTGTGATTTTTCAATTTTCAGTTTTTGTGACTTTTTACAATTGTCTTGACCACTCCTAATTCTATAGCAATTTTTCAATGACTCATCTACACTGAGTCTTTTCAATGGGATTCAACCTGCATAGACACAATTATTTTTCTTTGTCCACTCATATTTCATCAGTTCCTGCAATATTTAATTAAATTACCTGGTTGCAATAACATGCAAATGACATAAACAGGTTTGGAAATTAACACTTAGTTAAGACTCCAGGTAATCTGTGGAGAAAATACACCGATATTCTAAACGATCGGTCTCAGCACGTGATCTCCAGACCAACAGCATAAGCATCACCTGAAACTCATCAGAAACGCAGATTCTGCCACCCGCTTCAGACCTATTGAAAGAGAATCTCTGGAAGTGGAGCCCACAATCTGTCCTAACAAGGCCCCAGGTGATCCCGAGGCTCCCTAATCTTTAAGAACATAAAGAGGGACTTACTCGTCTCGAGCTCTCTGCGCAGGCATGATCATGTTTCATCTTGGGAACGGAGGGCATCAGTTAATTTGATCAGAGTTAAGAGGGCTTCTCATTCGTCCCTCTATGTATTGTGCATATTTTCTGTTTTACCCAAACTGATGCCCCACGTCACTTCCTCTGGACCACCTCTGGTTTCAGCTGCAGCTGGGGCAGGCCGTTCTGCGTGAGCACCAACTCCCCATGCACAGGCTGTCCGTCTTGTCACCTTCTGTCTCAGAGACTCTGTCTTCTGTCCTTCCATCAGGAGACAATGCTGGAGCCCTTCCATACGCTTCTCAGGTCCCTGCTGCCACGTTGCATGTCTCTCTGCCCTCACTGTCCCTACTACCTCAGCCTGCCTCCTGGGATCTCGTCCCAGATAAACTGTCTGCACCCAAATCCTTGTCTCAGGCTCTGCATCTGGGAAAACTGACACTAAGACACACCCTCTTCCCTTAATCACATGCCTTGGATATATCTGCATCTCAGCACATGTATTCTATCTCGTTTTGTAAGGGGGATTGATACCGTATTCCTTGTATGGATCTACTGTGATTTATTTAGCTAGTCACCTACTGGTAGACATTTAGAGTGTTTCAAATTACAGTTTGATGAAAACTGTTGGACAAAGGTCTTTGTACTCCTATACATATACATCTACAGGGAAATTTTCAAAAGCAAACTTGCTGGGTCCAAGGGTGTAAACATTTAAAATTGTGTTAGTGCTGCCAAATTTCTCTCCAACACAAACTCACACCTAAAACGTGTGATATCCCCGCTGCTGCACTCTGTCTTTCCCATCACCTAGTGTTCGTGAGGGCAAATCTTATGTGTCAACTCGACAGGGCTAAGGGGTCCCAGGATACTGGTAAAACATCCTTTCCGGGTGTATCCAGGAGGGTGTTTCCAGAAGAAACTAGCATTTGAATCAGCAGACTGAGTAAAGAAGCCCCACCCTCCCCAGTGTCGGGGGCGCCATCCAGTCCACTGAGGGCCGGAATAGAACAAAAAGGCGGAGGAAGGGCAAGTTTGCTCTCTTTACTGAAGCCAGGACACCCGTCTTCTCCTGCCCTTAGATACCAGCGTTCCTGGTTCTCAGGCCTTCGGATTCAAACAGGATGTCTACCACTGGCTCCCCGGGGCTCAGCCCCCAGACTGGAACTGGAACGACACCACCACCTGCTTTCCTGGCCTCCAGCTTGCAGACAGCAGATCATGGGGCTTCTTAACCTCTATAATCCCTCGTAATAAATCTGTCTCTGTCTCTCTCTCTCTCTCAGAACCAATGGGATATATTGATTAGTACAGTGTTATCCATCTTTTTTAATCTCATAGATTAAAAATTGGTATCACATTGTTTTATGTTGCTCTAATGATGAGTTGTTTGAGCATGAAAATAATTCATTCAGCTCTCCTTAATGGGTCTCATCAGAGAATTTTATGTTTTAAAGTTTTGGCCTTGTATATCTTTTTACAGGCCTAATTTTAGGTATTGTGTAGTATCATTGCTTTACTATTATAAATGACCTTCTAATGTTACGTTTTCTAACTGTTCATTGCTGGTGTATAGCAATGCCACTGGCATTCGTCTACAGATTTCATACCCAGCCACCTTGCTCAAGTCTCCTTTAGTTCTAAAAATTCGTAGCTTATTTGGAGTTTTCTTTGTACTTAGTAATATCATCTGCAAATGATGATAGTCTCGTATTTCTTCCTTTCCAATTCTAATGTCTTCAATTTATTTTTCACGTCTTCTTTATTTTTTGACTAGGACCTCCAGGACAATGTTGGATACCAGTGGTATTAGTGAACGTCCTTGCCTTGTTCCTATAAGTCAATATGACAAAAGCAAACATCCTAGCTGAAAGATGGAAAAGACATAAGCCTGTAAGTTCACAAAGGAGGAAAAAGACAGAGCCTATGAATATATAAAGATAAGTTCAATTTTGTTAGTATTAAGGAAATGCAAATCAAGACCCCAATAAAGTGCTCTTTTAAATCCAATCCCAATCGGCGTAAGTTACAAAGCCTGACACACTAAGGGTTGGACAGGATGTGGACCTGAGAATCCCCTAGACCTTGCTGGGGGGCCCAGGGGTGAAAGGGAACACACAGGAAATGCAAGCCAATGTCACTGCTCCAGAGCTTGGCTTGGAGGATGGGCACGATGCCCGCTGTAGCCATCAATAAATATCCAAATAGGTAAATGAAAGGGGGCTGAGTGTGTGTCGTAAACCAAGGCTTATTATTACCCTTACCCTGGGAATTAAAGGTCCAGAAAAATTAAAAAGAAAAAAAGAAACATAAAAGGAAAGTAAAATTCACTCATGAGCCCATTAGTGAGGGACACTTACCACCCACGTTTTTCTGAAATTCTTTCAGCCTATTTATGCGTATATGTAGCTAGATTAGATCAGTAGGTAAGAGCTAGATGCACAAACACTACGACTCGAACAGAACAAATCTGGGGTCATACTGTACATGCTGCTTTGTAAGTTTCTTTTATTTATTAAAGGAGTTTTAAAATTTTTCTATTATCTTTAGTGATTTAATCTAATGCTTTTCTGCTCACAAATGTTTTGAAAGAGGAGTCAAGAAAAATGGTTTTAATAAATGATAAAGCAGCTAAAGAAAAGAAAAAATAATGAATTGGAAAAAAATTGGATAATATTTCCTTTGTGGATAATTGAGAAAACAGTGCTACTATCTGACAGAGAGAAAAAAATGAGAAATTTAGTAAGAAGTTGGTTTGGGGGAAAGATGATGTGTATAGCTTCAAAGATTTTGAGTTGAAAGTGAACATCCAAGTTGGGTGTTTGGTTGAATATTCAAGCTAGAGGTTTGGGTAATAAAGATACAGAGATGTAAATTTCGGAGTCACCGAGTAAGGATGATGGTTGAAGCCACCAGGAATATGGACATCAGTGACATCCAAAGAACAAGAAGAGTTTGAAAATATTGTTCATGCTAAAAGAGCAATATTATGAAGAGATAAACAAGCAGAGATTTTTTTTTTGAAAACCCACCATTAGGGAGAGGAAAAGGAGAGAAAGAAAGAAAGCAAAGGCCCCAGAGGAGATGGAATCAGGGAGACTGGAAGGGAACAGTGGGGGACAGGGGTGGGGCAGGGGGTGCCGAGGAGGGAAGGCAAGAGTGGGAGGGTCAGTAGGGTTCAGTGCAGCAGCAAAAATGGAGGAAAAAAAGAAAGTGCTGTTGGTAGAGTGTCTGGAATGGAAATCAGGTAGGAAGGAGTGAAAGGGAGTGACAGAAACTGAAATCAACCAGGAGTGTCCCAGAGGGCTGCAGCTCCAGGCCATGCACCATCTGCAGGTCAACCAGTTCATTCTCCCAGCTCTGTGGGGTCCTGGGGACCGGCTTGGGGAGGTTAGGGTCACGCCCTTTGTGGGCAGCAGGCTGGGATTCTGACCATGTTTTTCCTGCTCTGCCATCCTGCCCCTCGATTCCAGCTGTCTTGAGAACCTCCAGCACAGGGACTTCCTATTTGCCCAGGGCTGAATGCAGACCTGCCCCTAGTAGCCGCTTAATCCCTGCTTGCTGGGTGAATGGAAGAATGAAGATATTTTTGAAAAAGTTCTCAGAGGTTCCTGGTTGCACCCTGGGTAGTGGCCTGTCTTTCCCGCGCACATTAGCATACTGTCAAAGCTTGAACCCCAGGCTCCTCTGACTCACTGCTCAGGAAAGAAATAAATGCATCTTGCCATGCAGGGAGCAAACCGCTAGTGGGCAAATAGTTTTTAATTTAAAACAACTACCAAGGGACTTCAGGGCAGCAGGATGAAGGCCGTTTCGTTTGAACTTTGGTATCTTCATATCCGTTATTTTCTTCAATATATGATACAAAAATACTCAGTGCATACGTATTTGCTAATGTTCCTGAAATGATTTGAAAGTGAAAAGCCTTAAGAAATCACACTTGCTGTTTTCCACAAGAAATAGAGAAAAAGTGATATCTGGAGCCTAGATTACACAAGAGAATTGTGTTTCTTACTTTTTTAAAAATCTGTTTACTGACAAGAAGAAAAAATAGCAATAATGGGAAAAAAATCTGCTTTCTGCTTAACACATGATTCAGCTGACAGCACAAAGAATCAGGTAATTCTACAGAAAACTGACAAGCTAGATGGTGATTGGATGTAGCTGTAGAGTTCTTCTCTCAGTACCTGCAAATATTACTGTCTGATGTTTAACATTCACAAACCATTAGATCCAACATGTACATTTACGGTTTGATAATCAGCTGTCATTAACAGATGACTAAGCCACATAATGTTCATGTTTAGAAGGAATATACAAAAGGAAGAAATAGTGCCAACAGTCCAAGCACATTTACCTTGATCCTCTCCATGAAAAATAAAGAGGAACGAATCTCTGTAATTTTAATAGTTAAATCCTATCTCCTATTCTGTCTTATCTTAGCTGGCAGAGCTTCAGACAGATTTCTCTTTTTCACATGAGATTTACAATGTCAACCTGGCTCATCTGTTAGGAAAAGTTGCATTAAATTTACTAGATTAGAGATAATCATTTTATGGCCCTGTCTCCAAAGTCAACCCACAATAGAGTCTATGCAAACAAAACCATTCAGCAATGTCTTTCAGGCTGATAGAATTATTAAGTATTTTTAGTTGCGCCTCTTACTAGCTTAGGCAATTCTCTTAACCTCTTTGTAGCTCAAGTTCTTCCACTGTGTTGCCGAAATAATGCCATCTACTCTTGCTACCTCATGGATGTAGAAAAACTAATGCCAAGTAAAACTGTATACATCGGGCTATCATATGGATGGCAACATGGTGATGGTGTTTTAATCCCAATGCAATGGGAGGTCTACATACAAGTACATCTGCTCTGTGGCTGAGTGGCTGGGGGTCTCCCCTATAAGAGCTCTTTTAAAACTCAACAGTATTGGTACCCATGTTCATAGCAGCATTGTCCCCGAGAGCCCAAAGTGGAAGTGACCCAAGTGTCCATCAGTGGATAAATGGGTAAACGAATGCAGTTTATCAGTGTGATGGAATATAATTCAGCCTTTGAAAGGAAGGGAATTCTGACACATGCTACAACATGGACAAACCTTAAGGACCTTATGCTGTGAAATAAGCCAGTCACAAAAAGACACATAACTTAGGGTACCACTTGCATGAGGTACCTAGAGTAGTTAAATTCGTAGAGACAGAAAGTATGATTGTGGCTTCCAGGAATGGGGGGAGAAAGGACTAGGAAATTGTTACTGAGAAGGCACAGAGCTGAAGCTCTGTAAAATGAAGAGGTCTGGAGATGGGATGCATGACAATGGAGTGCAGTTAACGCTACTGAACTATACACTTACGATGATTAGGATGATGCATTTTATGTTGTGTGTATTTTACCACAATAAAAAATAAAAATTAAAAAACGCAATGAAGCTATCAAAAAACCCAAAAACTCAACAGTAGCCTCCCAGGTCAAGACGGTAGACCGAGCCCCGGCATTTGTCTCTCCTTTCTCCTGAGACCCCATTAAAATCATATTGAAGGAATTTTTAAAATGTAGGAGCCCACACCAATGAAGTGAACCCAAGGGAGCCATCAGCAAAGAAGTGAGTTAAACCGATTTCTAGATGCCGCACAGGTGATGGGTGAGTCCTGGCTGCCGAAACACAGCAGGGGAGGCAGATCTCAGCACATGAGCCGAGGGCAGAGGAGTCAGTCTGCCGGAGTCTCCAGACCTGCAAACGGCAGCTCTCCACTGGGCAGCAGTGAGAAGTGGGGCTTTCCTTAAAGGCCTCTATTCTGAATAGCCAAGCCCGCCCACACACACTCACGCGTCCGTTTCTCTGCAGGCCAATCAGGGGTCAGCCAGGCATTGCTAACTAGCGGCAGAAACCCAGAGTTCTTCTCTAAATCAATTTAAGAGTCTAGGGTGGACAAAGGTAGCTGGTGAGGGCGCTCTTGGCCCAGAACAGAGGCCCCTCCATTCTAGCACACGGGGCAATCCCATCAGGGAAGCTGGCCCTCGGTCCCCTGCACCCTGCTGAGCACTGAGCCTTCAGGCCAAAAAGCCCCAAAATGCCACAGGCCCCCAAGGAGGCATTTCTTCTATTCCCTTATCTTTAAATGCACCAGACATTTGAAGAGAATGTGCAATATGAAAGATAACTAAAAAACAACATCAGCAAAAATGACTCTGCAAGTAACTGAGATAACTGAGGAAATAGACAAGGACTTTTTTAAAACCCTCTAATATCCTCCAAGAGATCTGAGGTTATATTGCACCATTAAAACAAGAATAAGATGCTATAAGGCCGGGCGTGGTGGCTCACGCTTGTAATCCTAGCACTCTGGGAGGCCGAGGTGGGTGGATCACTCAAGATCAGGAGTTCGAGACCAGCCTGAGCAAGAGTGAAACCCCGTCTCTACTAAAAATAGAAAGAAATTATCTGGACAACTAAAAATATATATACAGAAAAAAAAAATTAGCCGGGCATAGTGGCACATGCCTGTAGTCCCAGCTACTCGGGAGGCTGAGGCAGGAGGATTGCTTGAGCCCAGGAGTTTGAGGTTGCTGTGAGCTAGGCAGACGCCACGGCACTCTAGCCAGGGCAACAGAGCCAGACTCTGTCTCAGAAAAAAAAAAAAAGAATAAGATGCTATAACAAGGAACAGACAACAAGAATTGACAAATATATAGTCATAATATATCTGAAATAAAATAATAAATGAAATAAAAATAGAATAAAAATACAAAGGATGAAAGATAATGTCAAGGAAATCCTATAAAACAAAGAGGGAAAAAAGGAAATTCAGGAGAAAAGTTAATAAATATAAAGGATTGATCGGGAGGTCCAGCATTCATTTAAAGGTATTCTAGAAAGAGAGAACATAAAAAATAGAAAGGAGAAAGTTATCAAGGAAATAATGGGGGAAATATTTCTGGAGCAAAAAGGAGAAGTGAGGTTTCAAATTAAAAGTGCGATAGTGAAAAAGGCCACACCTAGACATGCTAGGCGGACACTTTCCATAGTCTACCCCAAAACAATTTCCCTCCTTCCCTCTAACGTTCTTCGAATTTTGAGCTAGGGTAGCAGGCACAGATCCTGTGACATCAGGAACGGTACCCTCTTCCAGCCCCAGGGAATGAACTATAATTGGTCTTAACCACTTGCAATAAATTCCATTCTCTTCTGCCAATTAGCGTCTAGGAGTCACCGTGTGCACAGGTTCCCACACACCCCACACCCAGTTTCCTCTGCTGTCAAGATCTTAATAAACCAGCGTTGGCACATTATTGTTAACTAAATAACAGTCCATTCATTCTTAAATGATAATTAAGATAAAATACAATTAACTAAACAGTAATAAGCGATTATTCAGATTTCCTTAGTTTCTCCCTAATGTCCTTTCATAGTTCCAGAAGCACGTTCAGGACACCACATCTAGTCATCGGGTTTTCTTAGATGTGATGTCATCATATCTCTTTTGGTTGTGACAGTTCTTATCCTTTCCTTGTTTCTGATGACCTGACAGTTTGGGGGGACTGGTCAGGGACTTTGCAGGGTGCCTTCTGTTGACATTTGCCTGTTGTTCTTCTCCTGATGAGACTGCAGTTCTGTGTTTGGGGGCCGAGGTCTTTTTTTTAACAGAACCCAGAGTCGTGGGGGCGGTTGTCAGTCACTGGGTGTGATGGTAAATAGAGCCACAGCTGCTTCTAGTCCTTGGTTCCTGGAGCCACGCATCCCCCCCCACGGGGAAGACAGAGCAGGCCACCTGGAGCCTCCGATTTAATGCACGTACCGTGTCCTGAAGGCCGGCACACCATTCCTTCCGAGGGCCCTGAGCTTGCACTACAGCTGTAAGCTTCAGAGCTCAAGCTTAACCCTAAACCACCGTTTCTCCCCCTCTGTTTTGACCCTGGAACCACAAACTTCAGCTTAAGTATTTAACTTTTGCATGTGACAAGCTGGAGACATAACAGAGGACGGTTTGAATTTCCAAAAGGTGCTCATCGTGGCCGGGTGAGGTGGGGGGACATTCTCATAGCTCTAAGTCACCAAAGCCCACCGGGCAGTGGCTGCTCCCACACCCCTCAGCTTCCTGCTGGTCCTTCATCAGTCCCTCTCCATCTCCCTCCCCAAAAGTCGTCTGCGGTCATCACTTTCCCATGTTGCTGGGGTCTGCCCACTGCCCTCAGCTCCAACACCACAAGGCAGTCCACTCCACGAAGCCCTCCAGAATAGTCACAGGCCGACATTGGTCGGACTAAAAGTGCATGCACTCAGAGACAGATTCCCTGTCCCTGTAAAATGTCCTGTTTATACCCACTGGTTTCACAGACACCAACAGTGAGCCATTTGCACCCGGGATCATCCAGCCAGAATGAGGTTCCACTGACTCGACACTTTGTTCACTTTTCCTGGTGCATCTGCATTGGAGAGAATGAATTATCCTCAAGGGTTTCAGTATCAATAACTCCCTGATCAATTTATGTGCCTGGGGAATGACACCTACTGTACTACATAAACTGTGGTTCTGCCAACCTGTGATGAATACAGACATTTTTGCATGCTCAACTTTTTACTGGAAGCTTCTTCACATTGCCAAATGCAACTGTAGTAATATTATTAATACCAATATTTCATTTGGAGGAGCCAAAACTAGGAACATAGAAGACGCATTCCACCCACCACACACTTTCAAAATACGTGAACTAGTTCAGAGAGACGTTTGGGTAATTTTTTATGACTTTGCTGTAACCTCGACTGGTCTTGATTGCATTCTATTTTTGATAGCCTTTGAAGAATAAGGTACACGAAAAGGTATTTCTGGCACTGTGGAGGTTGTCTATTTGGTTGTCTGTTGTAGTAAGTGCTGAAAGACAGTTGGAATGAAAGCTTAAGTACTTACATAATAGAGAAATGCACTCACATCTGTGGGTAAAATAAGCAGATAAAACAGTGCTCAAATTAGATGTGATTTTCCCCCCAGAATTGGCAGCGTGTAAATGAGGTTGGCAAGTGGTGGCAGGCATCAGATGACGCCAAATAAGAATGGCAAAACTGCAATGCCAGCTTGGTTCCAGGCGCTACTGTCAGGTGATCTGCCCATCCATAAAGAAGCAAATGGAAAAGACTGCAAGAGTTGGGATGCTGAGATGGCAGAACTGCGATTTGAGGAATGCCAGCAAATCAGTGTTCAATCAACATAGATGTCTGTCTGGAGTCCAGCAGAACTGCAAGTCCAACATTTAATTCACTTACACCAACTCCACCCACCATCCCCCTGGGCTCACATAGAAATAAGATTGCCCCACTCAAATGACTCTCATAAAAGAAGATGATCACTCTTATGGGTTCATTTTCACCAGTTACTGGGGAAATCGATAAGATGTTTCTGGTGCCATTTTGGAAAAAACCGAATCCAATACAGGCCACATTGGAATGGAAACAAAGATGCCTTTCTGAAGCTACCACTGGGGGGGAAAATGTACATATAAAAGGTATAAGGAAAAAGCAAGGAATACTCTGCAATTATCAGCTAATGCATGCAGTCATCCTTGCCCAGGCTTGAAGTTATAGGTTTGCATTTTCTTTTCTAAAACATGTTTTTTTAATGCTGACATCTTGGCCCTGAAGACAAATGTTTGTTCTCTTGATTAGAATAAGAAATGGGTTGTGCTGGTTTGGAAACACAGAATGCAGTGGTGTTTTTCTGACTTTTCGTTTTTTAAAAAATTCAGAGTATATAACCTACCAACAGGATGTAAAGAGGGAGGATCTGGTTTAAAGTAAAAACAAGCCGGGTGCGGTGGCTCACGCCTGTAATCCTAGCACTCTGGGAGGCCGAGGCGGGCGGATCGTTCTGAGCTCAGGAGTTCGAGACCAGCCTGAGCAAGAGCGAGACCCCGTCTCTACCAAAAATAGAAAGAAATTAATTGGACAGCTAAAAATATATATAGAAAAAATTAGCCGGGCATGGTGGGGCATGCCTGTAGTCCCAGCTACTCAGGAGGCTGAGACAGTAGGATTGCTCGAGCCCAGGAGTTTGAGGTTGCTGTGAGCTAAGCTGACGCCACGGCACTCGCCCCAGGCAAGAGAGTGAGACTCTGTCTCAAAAAAAAAAAAATAAAATAAAAAATAAAGTAAAAACAAGCTTCCTGCAAGGCCATCTCAATGGCCTTCTCATGTACGCACAGAAAAACAAGAGAATTGAAAAGAAGTACGTCTGTTTAGGTTTCACACTGTTCAGAAAACAAAGCATGGTTTCCTCTTCAGTCTTCTATTTTGTAAACATTTTGGTACAATAATATCGCCTCACATTTTAATTTGACTGACTCACAGTGGGAGGTCAAATCGAAAAGCGGAGAGGAAGATTTTAGGCAGGATGGTACTGATACCAGTTCAGAGCTCAAGGTTGGGGGTAGAAGCTGGGACCTGGGGGTGGGGAGCTGCAGGTGGAACAGGTAGAGTTTTGCCAACCACGGACCTTGAGCACCGCGCCTCGTGGGCCTGGGATGAGCAGAGTCGGACACCTGTGCTCAAGCTGCTCTGTGACAAAGCGATGGAATGATTTGCCCACAGCGGTTCCTGAAGGAAGACCCACCCAGATCGAGGAGGTGCTCCTGAAGGCGTTCACCAGGTGGTCCCCCTACCTGCCGGAGGAGCCGCGCACCTGAGCACAGTTTTAGATTTGAAGCGAGACCAAAAGGGAGCCAAGAGCTGAAGGCCCAGGAAACATCTCCCCTGCCAAAGTCATTTCTGTGGCAGCCCCTCGGCACTGCTGATACCTGTGTCCAGATGGACACTTTGACCTTGGCCGCGGCCGCTCAGGTCCTCTTCTGTCCATGCCCGGCCTGGCCTTGGCTGGAGCGCCACGGAGGGGCAGGAGGGGGTGGCCATCTGGTGTGGGAGGTGTTGGCTTTAGGTCCTCTCAGGAGACAGGTGGTTCAGCGGCAGGAAGAACTTACTAGGCTGAAACTAATCCGAAGACAGGTTGGCTGCTAGTGGTTGTGAAGCTCACAGAAATGTTACAGACCAGCGCGGACAGAGGAGGGTGGAGAGGCCAGCAATGAGGAACTGGGTCACCCTCATCACTGCTCCCATGGTGTGGCCCTGAGTGAAGTCCCTGGACCACAGGCCTGACCAGCAACAGAAGAGCCAGCACCCCAAGGTGAGAAGGGAGGATCAGGGGCAATGGGGAGGGAAGGTCCCGTGAGTGGGACCCCTGCATTTGGACCACTGTCCCAAGCTCGTATGTCCCAAGCCTTTGGTGGCCACTGCAGCAGCTTCTTGGAAGGTGACTGTCCAACTGAAGGTGCTTGGGCTACTACAAAGTGGCTCCTGGGGTTTAGGATGCCATGACGAGGGAGCAGAAGCAGGAAGGTCTCCATCCCTGGTGCATCGGATCTGCCCCACCAGCTCAGTGTCACCCAGAGCTGGACACGTCCCCAGAGGACTCCAGGAGGCTGCCCCCTGGTGTGGAAAACACATGGGCAGAGTGGACCCAGCTGTTCAACACACTCGCTCTTGACCTTGGAGAAGCCTTGGAGAAGCCATTGAGCTCTGCAGGTCATATCTGTTTACCTACCGAGTGAGAGAGAGAACCTGGTGGACAGACTGTCCCCAGATTCTTCTCAGGGGAGAGAGACTTTGGAGCCAGATGACTGTGAATTTGAGCCCTGGCCGTGCAACCTACAAGTTATATGACCTTGGGGAAATTGCCTTCCTCACCTGAGGCTTCATTCTCTGATTGGTAAGTGGTATAATAATGCTTTGTTTAATCTGAGGACTGATGAGATAAAGAGTGGGTGGTGCAGGGTAGGTGGGTCTCTCTGCCCAGTTGTCCTTTCTCCTAAGTCCCCTCATTTTAAAAATTCTGTGATTCTATGAATACTGGGAAAAGCCAGCTTAGTTTGGTAACATCTCTGGAATCCTATCCCATTAGGGCTGACTTTATTTGCATAGGTAGGGCATTCTGTAAGGAGGAGGTGCAGATGCCAGGTCATCTCCTGGCCTGTATGTGCCTGGGCAAGTCATTTGTGCTCCCAGCTTCAGATCTTGCATCCACAAAACAAATGAACCAGACCCTGGGCTAATGCCATCCCCAGACCCTGGGCTAATGCCATCCCCAGAAACCCAGCATCCTTCTTGGCCCTGGGTTCTTCTTGAGGGGAGACCAGCTGTCAGAGATTCATGCTGATGTGAAAGAGGTGTGAGTCTTCAGATTGGTGGCCCTTGACCATGGGGGTACATCGGGACCACCTAGGTGGTATGTGTGTTACTGTCAGCATACAGTCACAAGGCTGGGTGGGATGGTTGAGAGAGTGAGTGTGGACTGAGTTGAAGACTGAGGCCTGAGCCCTGGGGCACTCCAAAGTCAAGTTGGCTGAAGAAGAAAAACCAACAGAAGTCCAAGAAGAAGCAATTAGTGTAGGAGGGAAACCCAGAGAGCATGATGTCCTGAAAGCCACCTAAAGAAAACGCATCAAGGAGGAAGAAACGCTGCCAATAGGTCAGTTACTGTGGGAACTGAGTACTGTTTAGCGCAGGTCTTTGGTCACCCTGCCGAGAGGTGTTTAACAGAATGGCAGGGGTCACAACCCAACTGGGGTGGGCTTAACAGGGTTGGGGGTTAGGACTGGGGACCGAGGCTTATGGGGAAGTGATTCGTCAGCAGTGTGGTGTAAGGATTGGGACCAGGACACTACCAAGATGGGGCTTGGAGGAACATGACTCCTGGAATCATTAGGGGTGAAGGACAAGCCACAAGATGTGCAGGGAAAGCTCTCTGGGCTCCAAGGCTGCTGAGAGGTCGCAGAGCCTGGGTGGGGGCACGAGGGAGTGAGAGGAGCAGGAGGGCGCGATTGTGGTCGGAGAGCGGTGCCTGGATGAATTTCCGCGTTGGAGCGGTTCTGTGTGACCACGAGGCCCGGGTGAGCTGCCGGAGGGGATGGCACACATGCCCGCAATGAAGTCGTGCACACCTTGGGCAGGTCTGGAGCGGAGAGAAAGCGGGATCCGGGATCCAGCTGCAGCTCTTGACGGACGTGGGAAAGCGGCTGGGAGATGGGACGAGGACGGAGGGATGGACAGAGACGGGAGCTGGATGGTAAGAGCCTCAGGAGAAGGCGGTTCCATGGCGGTAAAGGCGTGATGGCTTTGAAGCGTTCCCACCACCCTCATCCCTGAGTGTTCACACGCGGGGAACAAATGTTCTCAAGAGATCAGGTCTTTGGGACAGAGCCAGGCTGCAGCTTTTTTGCTCTTAAAATCATCAGGGGGAATATTTCCACCGCATCATTCAAGCCTTCAATAAAATTAGTCAATACCAAATCCTTTGCAATTCTGAAGCTGTTACTGCTTGGCATTCTGTGCTCATAATGTGCTTGCAAATTTAGTGTTTTGTTTTACTTAACTTTTCACTGGTAAGCCAGGGAGCAAATGCGTTCCTGCCACGAAGCCAGCTCCCCACTCTCTGTTCAAAGTCCGCCACCTCCTGCCTCCCCCCTCCCCCTACTCCCAGCGGTCCCTACCCCCTAATCCCCAGCAGTGCTCAGCCCCGCTCAGCCCTCAGGTCCTCAGGTCCCAGCTTGATGCCACCTACTGTGGCTGAACGAGTGCACGTTCCGAGGCTCCGCAATCTCCTCCTGCTTAATGGCAATGGACACCAATGCTCCTTAAAACATGTAGAAGAGTGTTTATAGCAATGCTGTGCTATTTTTAATAGCCAAAACCTGGAAACAGCTTTGGAAATAGAATTAGTAAATAAATTATGATACATTCCTATCATGGAATGATATTTAGAAATGCAGGCCAGGCACAGTGGCTCACGCCTGTAATCCTAGCACTCTGGGAGGCCGAGGCAGGTGGATCGCTCAAGGTCAGGAGTTCGAGATCAGCCTGAGCAAGAGTGAAACCCCATCTCTACTAAAAATAGAAAGAAATTATCTGGACAACTAAAAATATATATGTAGAAAAAAATTAGCCGGGCATGGTGGCGCATGCCTGTAGTCCCAGCTACTCGGGAGGCTGGGGCAGGAGGATTGCTTGAGCCCAGGAGTTTGAGGTTGCTGTGAGCTAGGCTGATGCCATGGCACTCTAGCCAGGGCAACAGAGCCAGACTCTGTCTCAAAAAAAAAAAAAGAAATGCAGTGAACAAATGGTTGCTGCACACGACAACAACATGGGTGAACATCACGAATATGTTGAGTGAAAGAAACCACTCTATGCATATCTTCGCTTTGTGAAAATTTATTGAGTTTTATATTTATAATTTGTGCTCTTTGATGTACTTGTACAGAAATTTTACTTTAAATAAAAATGAATTATTAAACCCATAACAAAACAGCGGGTCCATCTGATAAAAGAATAAGAAGAGAACAAAAGTTCTTAAAAATTAAAAATACTGTTATGTTATTGAAAAAACATTCAGTGGACCACCTGAATGATACAATGAGCACGACTAAAATGCAGGCTGGCAGTCTATCTACTACAGGGATCAGCAAGCTTTTTCTGTAAAGGGCCAGATGGTTAATATTTTGGGCATCGTGGGCTATACAGTCTCTGAGACGACTACTCGACTTTGCCTTTGTAGCAGCCACAGACAATACGTAAACGAATGGGCGTGGCTGTTTCAATAAAACTTTATTTATGAAGACTGAAATTTGAATTTCATATAATTTTCCCCTGTCATGAAGTATTATTATTCTTTTTAATTTTTTCAACCATTTAAAAAGTTAAAAAATCCATTCTTAACTCCAGGGTCATGCAAAAACAGACCATCTTTGCCCTGTGGGCTGTAGTTTTCCAACCCCTGGTCTAGAAGATCTAGCCAAGGAAACCTTGTGTAATAATTTACAGCAGAGACAAACAGAAGAGTACAGTTAGAAAATCAGAAAAGATGAAGAAACAAGTGTGATAGACCCAGGAGGTATAATAGTTTGGTGAGAATTCTAGCAGAGGGAAAGAGTAAAGAAAGGTGTTAAGTCAAGGTGTAAATATTCACGGCACAAGGGCTTCCAGCATGCCCGGGGGAGGAATGAGAGAAGGTCCACACCTAGATATTTTGGGTGACATTTCAGGACTCCAAAGATAAAGAGGAAATTCCAAACTGCTCCAGAGAGAAGAAAGCATTTTACCTGGATGGGTTTGAGAGTCAGACTTGACTCTGACTTCTCTTCAGGCACACTCAACGCTGCAGGACTGTGGAACCAGGCCTCAGAGTTCAGTACGAAAGTGATTTTGATCCAACAAGTCTACACATGGTCAAACTGTCAGTGAGATGCGGGGGCGAATAAAGATCCTTTGGAAATGCAAGAAATGAACAATATACCCTACGTAACGAAATAAAATGAAGATTTTGAGACAGCTTCCCTGGGAATAAGGGCGTGTTTCTCAAGTGCACAGCTGTGATCGAGACGTGTGGTTCTGCAAGCACAGTTTGCTACTTGCCTTACAACCCTTTCTCCCCACTCACTTTGCTAACGAACCCCAATATTCTTCAACAAGAGATGGCAGTGTGCTTCAGGCAGGCCGCTCAGGAGGTTAAATACGAATTAGTCTAGACCATTCATCCATTCTCTTTGCCACTGACCAGTTAGGGGTGAGCATGTGATGAAATTCTGCCTCTGAGATACTACTTCTGGACAGCTCCTGAGCAAGATTTTCCTTGCAGATAAAAGGAAACACACAAGAAAAAAAGGTTCCTCCTCTCCCGCTCACATTGCCAGGGCTGCCCAAGAAGCTGGAAGCCGGGGCGCCATGCGTGACATCAGGGAACAAGCCTGAGAACAACAGGCAACACAAGGGTTATGACCAAGTGGAAACATAGAAAGCATCTGGGTCCCTGATACTATCTGAGCTGCTTAATTAACCCACCCTTGCACACAACCACCTCCAGAATTCCTGGTACATGAGATAACTTTTCCTTTGACTAAGTCACTTCTACTTGGATTTTCTGTTATTTTCCAACCAAGAGCATCCAATTGATATAAGTAATAAAATAAGACTGTATGGCATTTACCCACCTCCGTGTTTGTAAAACTATGCCTCTATGACCTAAACTGAGCCCATGAAGGGCTGCAAAAGTGACAACAGGTCGCTGGGGCTACTGAGGGTAGCTTGGGCCCCTTTGGTCTAGAAAGGAAAAATCTGACAGTAAAATGGTCAAAATCCATTAAGGAAAAATTATTGTTGATAAGATGACGGTGAACTTGAAGGCCACATGCTGAAATGTCAGAGAAGCAAAAGCACCCCTGGGAAACCCAAGCCCTGCGTGGATGGTCCGAGGGTCATGCATGAACGCTGGTTGCCTGAGCTGTAGGGAAACAGTCTAGCTGAATTACTGAGACCTCTCAGGACTCGCAACCACGTCCATCCAGCCAGGACTTAGAAGGACAACAGGAAGATTTTCTGGGCTGTCCGTAAGCACCTGGCTGGCATGCATTCACCTTGCAGGAGCTACTCATTCTGGAATCCGCACAGCTGCCATCAGGCGGGCGAGCGCCAGCCTGTTGCCATTAGACCACTAGCCTGGACCATTCAGTCTGCAGTCCCTGTACAGACACGGGGAGCAACTCAAAGCAATGGCTTCAAGGGTCTCCTAAGTGACAGGTGAAGCCATTAGAAGAATTTTCTTAGACAGGTAGGCTTTGCTTGTTCAGTGATGCCCTTTGAAGACTCACCAGAGTCGTCAAGGAAAGAGCACAACTTCATGGCCGTGATGTCCACCAGAGCGAAGTCATTTTGTGCTTGTACGCCAGCTACGGCAGTGACTCTCAACCCTGTAGGTGCATTAAAATCACCTGGAGATTTTTATTTAATTTGTCTAGAGTGGCCTGGACGAAGGTTTTGGTTAATAGCTACTAGGTATTGTGAGTATATTTCACAAGAGAAAACCCTTTTGCTGGAAATAGATTGTGTGAGTTAAATTTGTGGGCAAGTGTTCCTGGGAGGGCTGGGTCCTGTTGAATCCCGACAGTGGTGTTGGGCGGAGTGGGGATCAGACCTAGGTCTGTTTGGTCGTGAAGCCCCTGAGCTCCATACACAGCATATACTTCTTTGCCTCCTCCTCAAACTGTGTCTAGTTTGGTACTGTTGTTATCATTGCTCTCATGGATTTTATTTGGATTTGGAAATAACCCAAAAAAGTCAGGCACAGCTAAGAAATATAAGCAATCCTTATCTTAGGAACAAGCTGTTTTCCAAGATTTCATTTGTAAGTTGGCCATTTGTTGTGTGTATAAAGGGTCAGTTAATGCAGGACTGCTCTTTTGATTTTGTTTTTGTTTTATTTGTTTGTCTTGCTAGCGGTTTCTGCTACTCGCCACTCGACCGTGGAGCAGGCCTCCCCCTCTTAGTTTGTCCTTCATTATTTATTGTTCGGTTCACACGGGGGTGTGCTGGAGCCGGCTTCTACCGGCTCACAGCAGCTAATCATGTGCATCTCTTCCCACCTCTGCGTTGGGTGACATTACCCTGGGAGCCTGAAATCAGCCTGGGTAGAAGTATTTACACCACGGAAATCAGCAAATGCTACGAATCAGGGCTTTTCCCCCAGAGAGCCCATTGTTAAAGGCTCACCAGCACACCACTGCGGTCACGGCTTCCTATTTCAGGGGGTGCACACAGAGGGAGAGGATGCTCACTGTTCATGGGAGAGGGTCAACTACCTGCATCTCTCTTCCCTCTCTCCTGCCATCCCCTCAAAATGACAGTAAACAACAAAACAAAGGTGCAAGTGGATAATGACAAAGGGAGCAAATGAGAGGCAGGCCCTCAGCCAGAGTCACGCATGGGACACTTCTCAGCCTCACCTCTTGTCCCAACCATGACAGCACCCAGCCCTGGGAGGGCTCCAGCAGGCAGGACCTGCCCAAGCCTTGTCCCCTGGATGCTGAGGTGGGGGTGGATGCTGCAGGCCCATGGGACTCCCAGTAGTGTGGGGAGGTTAATGTCCCATGGGTACCGCTCTGGGGATGGGCCTACATGACCAGGCAATCCGATGTACCTCAATGGCCAGAGCACACTTGTGCAGCACGTCCTGCTCCCCTGGATCACGCCCCTTCTCCTACCTGGGATTCACTTCCTAATAAAGTGGTAGCTCATTAGCCTTTGCCTCTGCTTAGCCCAGACTTGGACGGAATTTAAGGAGGAGGGAACAGATGGCGAGGTGGGAACTGAGG
>RJWJ010029807.1:0-13984 GCA_004363605.1 Indri indri | reverse complement strand
TAACCCAGATTTCGGCATGAGTGCAACACTAGAACTGAGATAGAATCACTACGTGCATAAGAAAGGCACATTCAACCATATTAGGCCAATAATTTACTCACTCATATGTTTATTCAAAGGCATTGTCCCGTCTGTCTTTGTTGGTTCCTCTTTTAGTTTTCTTGTCCTTTGGCCAGTTTAAAAACTACTTGTACTAAGTATTATGCCTATAACTACATATTTTCCAGTAATGCTACCTATGTAATTATTGAAAGCCTAAAAATATATTTAGTGGATTGATATATACCTAGTTTGAAAAATTAGAAAAGCTACACTATAAGAAATATATTTCAATTTTTTCATACAGCAAAATCAAAGATTCCTTCTTCTTAAAAATTAGAATAATTTGTAAAGGATTTTATTTTATTCTAAGGCATTTTATTTTAGACTGTCAAACTATATTACTATTTCTAGATTTCACATTTCTACATATATGCAAGATTATTTGGTATTAAACAATATGATTCTTTGGTTGTATTGAGAAAAATATTTGAAATTAAAACTGGATAAAAGTTAACATTTGACTTTTTTGAATGACATGGGCTAATTATATAGGCTGCTTTTGCTGATAGGAGAAAAAATAATCCTTTTGCTTAACTAAAATTTGTTCTTGAGGTATATAAACTAGAACTTCTCTAAATCTTAGCTGGCTGGGGAACATATACAGTCCGTTAAAATATGTGTTCATGTGAATATTCCTAAATTAACTTGCAAATTAAGTTGTTAAAAGTGCATGCACATAAAAGTTTAAAAAGTGTCAAAGGTCAGCTAATGAACTAGATGCCAAGTTCCCACCCCTTTAACTCTAAATGGTATGCATATTATTTTTAAGCTGAACTGTTTCTTGAGTTTTAATGACATCTATTGATTCAATCCTCTTTGATACAATTTTTCCCATCTTTATCATAATTGCTGTATATGATCCAGTACAAAGTGATTCTTGGAATATGTCAAGACAAACTCCCTATCCTAGATCATCCCGCACCATTAGCTAAAACATAGAAAAAATACGAAAATATTATTTTTGCCATACTTTACATTGTAACAGGGGACAGACTCCTTGGTTTTTTGTACCTTTATGGGAAGTTTAAAGTGATCGATAGCATGTGTGTGTTATGTATATAGAGATATGCATATAGATATAGATGGGTTGTCGTTAATCCCACAAGTCGCTTAAGTATTTTGGTGTTACTAAGTATCATGACAAAAAGGACACTTGTTTTTCTCCATTTTACTTGCTTCCTGATGTTATATCTCATCTTAGGAAGTAAGAAATCTCCAGTGACAGTATTCACTATAGCACACAATACCCTCCCTAATCTCGGAAATAATACAAATTCCAAAGTGGAAATCATACTTTATGGCTTTTATTACTTTGAGGAAATTTTTAATAGCTGTTGCTTTGTTTAATTATTTATATAATTTCTGTGTTGGGCCATAGAGTGTGCAATGAAGGATAGTAAGAAAAAACACTTATTAATAACATTTTTCAGGCTGAAAGTATCTTATTATTTAAAACAATCTGTCAAGAAGCGACCTCCCATTGCCTAACTACTATGGATAGCAAAATGGTAAAAATCGGTTACATTATAGCACCATATTACCTAGCGTGCATGAATCATAGCTCTTCCCTTCATATAACATATCTATCTGACTATATATTAGGCTAAAACCATCACCTAATTTATTTCATTGTTATCAATGACATCAAAAAATGTCCCTAGTATCAACAAGCACATCTCACAGCCAAATCTTGTTTTCAATACCATTCTACAATAAAAGGAGGTAGGGCTCTTAGAAAAATAGGTGATTCTAGAATTAGGGCAGGAAATACATGAGTATAGATGATCTCCTACTGCCAGTAAGTAAGGAAGTGCTTAAACACACACACTCACACAATCATGGAAATATATCAAAGGGGGGTATATCAAAGAGTCATAGGAACTGACTCAAAGAGATCCCACTGGCCAAAGATGAAATGACTTGAATCTCAACATTGATTAAAAAAAAAAAAAGTGTTGTTTATAACCCTTTATTAGCATGGTTGGGCATTATAACAATATACTACAAACTGGGTGACTTAAACAACAGAACTTTTTTTTCTCACAGTTCTGGAGGCTAGAAGTACCAGATTGAGATGTGGGTAGGGTTGGTTTTTGTGGAAACCTTTCCTTCTGGCTTGTAGGTGGCCACCTTCTTGCTGTGTGCTCACATTTGCAGAGAGAGAGAGAAAAAAAATTTCTGGTGTCACTTGCTGTTCTTAAAAGGACATCAGTCCTGTTGGATTAGGGATCACCCCACAACCTTACTTAACCCGTTTTTTTTTTTCTTTTCTTTCTTTTATTTCAATAGATTTAGGGGGTCCATATGTGTGTGTGTTTTTATTACAAGGATGAGGTGTACAATGGTGAAGTAAGGGTTTTTAGTGTACACTTCACAGCAATAGTGTACATTGAACCCAATAGGTAATTTTTGATCCCTTACCCTCCTCCCACCCTCACCCCTTCTGAGGCTAAAATGTCCATTATATTACTCTGTGTACCTTGTATACTCAGTATTTAACTCCCACTTATAAATGACTAAATGTCCTTAAGTTTATACTGGTACAAAGAAATCATTATATACACAGAGGAGAAGAGACAAATCTCCCATTCAGAAAATTCCAAACAATTTATGTAGACACTCTATCCTCAAGTTATTCTCCTCCTCTGTCCTGAAGGAGATGGAGTATAACTCTTTACTTCTGCAGTGTGGGCTGTGCATCGTGATTTCCTTCCAAAAACTACATTATGGAAAAAGAGAAAAAGCAGTAATGTTATAGTGGAGAAACCTAACAAACCCTACCTCAACAAGATGATACATTTTGACATCAACTGTGATAATTCCAGTTGACAGTACGCACCTTTGTTTGACATGATGTGATAAGAATAGCATTTTTAAACATGATCTTCCTTTTAAAACCCCATAACTACAGTGTGATCAAGAAAAAAAAAAATATTAGCCAAACCCCAGTTGAAGGATATTCTACAAAATAACTGGCTAGTACTCCTCAAAACTGTTCAGGTACCAAAAACGAGCAAATTATGAGAAACTGTTACAGCTAAGAAAGCCTAAGGAGACATCATTGTTAAATATGTTGTGTTATCCTGGAAGGATCTTGGAAGAGAAAAAGGACATTATGATAAAAGTAAGGAAATATTAAATCAGTGCGATGAAGAGGTATCTGCACACTCATGTTCATGGCAGCATTATTTACAATGGCCAACATAAGGAATCGACCTACAGGAATGAATAAAGAAAAGGTGGTATATATACACAACAGAACACTCTTCAGCCTTGAAAAAGGAAGGAAATCCTGTCATTCGTGACATGGATGAACCTGGAAGATATTATGCTAAGTGAAATAAGTTAGGCACTGAAAGTCAAATATCCCATGTTCTCACTTATATGTGAAATCTAAAAAAGTTGAACTGATAGCTGTAGAGAGTGGAATGGTGGTTAACAGAGTTGGGAAGATGGTCAAAAGATAAAAAATTTCAATTAAATGGGGGGGAATAAGTTCCAAATATTATTGTATAATATGATGACTTTAGTTAATAACTATTTACTTCGTATATGAAAATTGCTAAGAGAGTAGATTTTAAGTCTTCTTATCACAAAAAATGAGAAGTATGTGAGGTAATGCATATGTTAATTAGCTCAATTTAGCCATTCCAAAATGTACACATATATAAAATATATATATACTAAAAATTTTATAAAAATATAAGTAACAAGATGGCATTTAAAATTAAATGTTGTATATTGATAATAAGATGGCTTGCTATAGGCTAAGAGTAAATTAAGGCATTTTCAATATGGCAAGATACTTTCATTTTAAGTTAAAATTATTATTAGAACAAAGCACAATGCTCAAAAACTTGTAATAATAAAACCTGTTAAATTTTAACATGAAAGAAATGTTGGACAGCCATGTTTAAAATTATTTTTTAAGAGAAACAGTTATAATATAACTAAAGAAAGAGATACATAGCAGATTAAATAACCATTCACAAACTGGTTTTAATACTGTTGGTTCATGAAAAATGACAATATTTTATCTATCCTGGAATGAAGATAAGAAAAGTCCATATAAACAAGTAAATTTTTAACATTCTATATCAAAGTTTTATAGAGTTGAAAAATAGAAGACTTTTTTTCATGGTTTCTATACAGAAAAATCAGTTTACTTGTTTTATTGTCATTTTTTTTGAAAATTTATGTCACTCTGACACAACAAATTCACTTGAAATCAAGTTAGGCTCTTTCTGACAATCAATTCTACTCTTAAAATCAAAAGCTTTTTTTTTCAATGAAAACAAGAAAAGTAGAGTTACATAGGATTTAAAATTCATTCCAAAACTAAAGTACCACGATCCTTTGCGATCATGACACCACCGACTGGTTTACACATGCTCCTTTGTGGAGACTTTTTTGAAGGCAATCATATGTAGTTGGAAGGAAATATTGTAAGAGTACAGAAATAAAACCGTAACATTTAGTGATGCCTGTGCTTCCATTGTGGGAATAAATAGTGTATATTAAAATTTTAAATTAAGGCTATTTTCTTTACCTGCTGCATAAAGAGAGAAGAAAATACACACTCCAGTAACTGAGCTACTCTTAATACCTTGCTATTACAAATATACTTTTATACACCTTTGTTCAGAACAAGTATGTGGAACTAGCTTACAGAAATTGACAGAAATCTCATGGGGCCTCTTTCTGAGAACCATTTTTCTCTTACGTTGGGGTTCTCTTATGGCACAAAAGAAATATAGGGTGGGTTATTTTGTGACACAAAGAGAGCTAGCATAGTGACTTGAGCAAGCTGTGAAAGGCTCTTTCTGTGGACTATTTTTCGCTACTTGTCAGAGTATCTTGTGTGACAGGGAGAGACAATTTGTGGAATCATTTGTAATATTTGGCATGACTCCAAGTATATGTAAAGTAGCAGTGGGTTTAAATAAGGAAGATAGACTTGATTGCCGGCTGTGCTAGGACTCAGAGGATAGTAGTCATCTACCACCGTACCGAAGAAAGAGTCAGGTGAGTTGGAGAGGCACATTTGGGGGATGAGTAAGAATAGTCTCCCTACAAGGCAGCATTAAACTAGAACAATCACAAAGTAAAAGCCTCTAAGAATCCCTTGGGAGGTATTTTCTCAGTGATTTCTCAGTTCACATCAGAAGCCCCAAGATAATTTTGTGTGTGTCTCTTTCTGCAGGTTTTAGAGACTCCCATGATGGTTTTCACTCAGTGTAATTTGGATTCCGTTGGATAATCCTTTCTTCCTCTCAACTAAATCGCTTATAGGGAGATGAATAGCTTTCCTTTCGGGCTTCTGAATTCAGCTTGAAGTCTTTTTTTCCCACCTACTTAGAAGCCTAGCAATTTAAACAATAACTTTCAAGTGACCTTTGAATAATGTATGGGTTTTTTATACATTTTCATTTGCTAACTTAAAACTTCCTGAGTATTAAATGACTCTTGTAGTTCTAATAATTTTAAAATGTGCATGCAAGTAAACTGAAGTTGTGCAGTATTGTGTAAAACATACAATTTTAACCTAAATCCTCATTCTACATTAATCATATGATTGTACATTTTGAATTGGAGTTACAAAGCTGTTACTCTGATAGTCAAATGTTCTTACACATTATAAATATGTGAGGAAACAAATACTTGTTTCTTCCTCAATGCCAAATGAGTAATACTGTGGAACATATATCTCAAAGTCTTGGTACTTACCAACTTCTTAACCTGTCTCCTCCCAAAATTTCCATGTTTTCACCCACGTAAATCACTTGATTGAATTTTAAATTAGACTTAAAATATGTAAATGCATTTGCCATTTAACTCCAAAGACCTCTGAAATTGATGAGATATTCAGATTTATGAATATCTTTTCCATCTATTTAGGGCTTTCTTTAAACCTAATAAAATTTTGAATTTTAAAATATTTTATTAATTTATACATATTAAAAATTATAGACAAAAAAATAGTAAAGTTTTGTGTTTAGTTCTAGAGAACACCCTCCAGATTATCTGATTCTAGTCTTTCATTATCTTTGAGCTATTCTGAGTCTCTGAAAATTGTAGATAACTGAGAGTAATGAAAGATAATTCTTTTTTCTCTGATCCTAAACTTTTTTTTAGTTTTGCAAGATAATTCTTGTCTATAAACATGTAAATGCTGTCCTGTAGAGGTTAAATTTTCTTCCTTCTCACTCTGTGAAGAAGCAGGTTTTTCTCTGTTTACATATTCCTTTCCATATTGATCTATATATTTGTCTGTTCTTCGAATTGTCTTTTGAATCAGTTGGTTATAACATCTGCCTTGTTTTCTCATTGATTTATGAGTAGAAAAATATTCTTTAACATATGTTCATTGTTATAGCTGTATTAAAATCATGATTTTAGCCTTTTAAGAGAATAATTAGACTACAGATTGTATATTACATATTCACATGGCTTTGACTTTTGTTTACAGAGAATGCATTTTTCTATTGATGTTCTTGGATCAGAAATTATAATTCACTTGAGCTTCTTGTTAATTTACAGATGTAGGGAATTAAAAAAATATCTTTTCTCAATGAACATTAGGTTCATGGCTGAAGTTCATATAATGAAAGATTAAAAAAAGTAAAGCATACAAATTTAATGTAAGCTTTACATAACCCTGGTGTCTTTATAAAGAAATGAATATTCCAAAGACACAGACAAACTTGTGTACTTCTATGCTTAGGTTTGAGAAAAAGGCGCATAGTTGTGGAAATGTATAATTAGTCAGAGGGGGTGTGATCTAACAGTAATAAACTAGGGGAGAACTTAGCAAAGCCGGTTTGTTCATGTTCTTCTCTGTGTCCCCATGTCTTCAGAGATAAGAACATTCTTTTTCTTAGGGTATGGGGAGAGCAGCTCTTGAATTAGGGTCTTCAGAGGAGAAGGGCAGAAGATCAGAGAGTGACCTTCCCTAGGTTTTATAACGTGCTTCAGGGCAGAAGGGTAAAGGGAAGGTGATCTTCCTGCTTTTGCTGTTTTCTCAAATTCCATTTTGGGTCAGCATTTCCTGAACCCCATTACAGAAAGAGTCAAGATTACGGTATTATTAAGAAACAAGATTAAAGGACAAACTATCCTATTCTAACTGTATTCTTCAAAATATTTTTTGTTAAATTTTATCTTTTTGCATAGTATTAGAGGCCCATGCTTGTCATAGTCTTTTCCTGATATTTGTTGTTACAGATTTGCCCAGTGGGAACCCATTTAATTTTGTGTGCTTTTGATAGGACACTATAGTTATGTTAAAATCTTTTCTCTTCTGTAATAACAAAGTGTCACAAACTCACATTTTATTTTTCCTACCAGACACCTAAGTCATGATTTCTCCACAGAACCTGGGTTTCACTACTTGAAAGATGGCATCTGGCACTGTAATACAGGTGCACATGCTGTGTATTACCTTTGTTCCATCTGAAAAGACATGATTCTGTGGACAATTCAGTGGGCAGACATGAAAAAGATAATAAATCACATTCTTTTTAATTTTACTTAAAGGCATTGTAATGGCACCAGAACAATCCAGCTCAACCTTTAGGTAACAAAGTTATGACTTGTTTTACAGTTGCCATGGACGCCCAGGTTAAAGGCTACGTAACCGAGCATGCCCAGATGAACCAAGCTTGCAACGATGGACGGAACCTAGGTGCTCATACTGAGGAGCAGGGACTGAATTAAGAAGCGGACACGGAGAGCCCGGATCTGGGAGCCAATCAGATTAAGCCCTGACATCACCCATGGCAGGATCTAGTCAGAATATGTTTCCTGGCTTCACCCCATCACAAGATACTATCAGATTATGCCTCATTGCTCTCTGATTATAAAAACAGCCCAATTCCCTTGTTCAGAGACACACTGCTTTGGGAACTATCCTCAGCGTGCTTCTTACTTGTGCCAAGTAATAAAAATCCCCTTGCTATAACCAACTTGGCTGTGGTCTATTGAAACCCACTAAGCAAACAAACCTCTTCATTTTGGAGGTAACAGCATGATTCATGCTAATATTTTAAATTATGTCTTACCATTTTGGTATGTTTGCCTAATATTTTATAATAATAACATCAACTTTCTCTTTCCTAACAATTTTAGTTTCTAACAAAGTAATCCAAACAAAATATTTCTAAAAATAACAAATAGTACCAAGACGACAATAGCAATACTAACACTAATAACAATAATACAACTGCTGTTGAATAATTTTTAACATTTTCTTTGCAAGTTTGTTTTTTTATTTTCTCTAAGAATGATCTCCCCCTCCACCAATCCCATATATTCAGTTAAATCTGTATTTTGTTTTATACTCATTTAGAATTCTGCATTTTACATGGCTACATAGATACTTTTCTGATATATGATTTTTACATTTTTTAAAAATTTGATGATGTTATTTGAAAGTTTATTGTTATGGCTTTCTAGAAGGTGATGGCTTTCAAGTTTTGATTTTCTTGACACTATTCTATATTGGAGAAGAAGAGCAGAAATCCGTTGAATTATACGCCTTATTAATTAGGGTCGAGGGAGTAGGCAAGACAAGAACAATTTAACTTCAAAGTTCTATGTTGAATGTTATTTAGCTACCTTTTGTAACAATTATGTGTATGTATATATAAAATTCCATTTATAAGATCTATAGACACATATTCTTGTAGGAGAGAAATGGACAAAATTATTCTGATTTCTGTTCACTTTATAATAATATATAGGATATGCAGATTATGTGTTTTCACATATTTTATTAAAATTCAATTTTACTAAATACTATCCTGATATTTCAGCAAAAATTTTTATTGTACATTTTTCAGCTAAGGTTTTTTTCTTGTTATTTTCAATTTAGTACTTATTTGTCCACTTACTTTAGCACACTATGTATAATAAGGGTTACAATGTATGTTGAACTGATTATCTCTGCATTATCCTGAACCAGTATTTGTCTAATCTTTAATTTTTCTCTAAATTTACCTACTTTTAGGAATATAGTGTCTTCTTAACAATCCAAACCTTCAATTTCTCTTTGAGTTGCTATCTGTGCTTTTTAAAAATATATATATATTTACTGGTTTATAAATAATTTGTTTAGATGTTGACTATATAAATACACATAAGTTTCCCTTTTGAAAAAATCAAGAAAGTATCCCAGCTTCAAAAATGTGAAATTGGGAGTCACTGTCTTAGAACAATATCCTAGAAAAACAGAGGAGTCATTTATTTAAGAAATGTGTTACTGATTCTCCAGTTCTATAGTACAAAGAATAAACAGTTTTCTTTTCATTTTTAATGCATAAATTAAAGTCGCTTTTTATAAGCAATATTTTCTTAGATTTGGTGAAATTACAGCACTCCAAACTCTTTTTATATGAAAGAAAATTGCATGTATAAATTCACCTTCAAATGTTAAAGTAGAATTGCATGTGTATTAAAGCAGAAATAATATGTAAATTATACACACACACGTTTCTCGCTATATTAGGATTTCAAATACAAACAATTTCTTAACCCTCAAGTTGTTGCCATGTACACTTACCCTAAGGAGTGATTTCATTTTTGATCTATTAATTTAAACTGTTTGAAATTATTGTTATTTGGCCAATATTGAAGTACAAAATCAGCAATTTCATATGGTAAAGCTAATATTTCCAATTACTCCAGTGTTCCATAGACCATTAAGTACTCCCCTGTACATTCTGAGCTCATTATCTTGGATCTTTATTGAGAGAGCCTGAAGAGTCTGAACTTCGTTGAATCAGGTTGTGCAGTGATTTTCTCTCAGAGAGGCTCATGGGGACAGGATGAATTTAACACATTGACTGCCACACTAGAAAAAGAAAATTTCCTTGGGGCCATTGTGTTTTATTATGAAAATAGAATAAAAACTTTGAAAACAAAACAATCCTTTCTAATTTAATGAAAAATTTCTTATTTTTAATTGTTTTCTGTGCATGAGTTATACACAACTTGAAAAATAGTTCATGCGGTTTCCAAAGTGAAAAGACATATGAGTTACATATGCTTCGCAGGGCCCCAGGCTCAAAACTAGTGTGAGTTAAATACAACTCACATCGCAGTTAAGTATGAAGTGACTGAGGAGCGGGACAGAGGAGAAAGCTACACCTCACCTCAGCCATGGTGGCTTCACACAAAAGGGAAGTAACATGGAGATATAGAACTCTGGGGAAGACACCTTGAGTCTTCACATTGTGGTCTCATCCTTAAATCCTTTCTGCTATCTTTGTGATTCTTCTTCCTCCAAATCATATCAAGATTGTGCTAATTTCTTGAGAAATAAAAAATAGTTTCAATATTTAAAGCAAACTGTGTCTTTTCCTGAATTCTGCATTCAAAAAGGAGCTAAGAGTGTGGAGCTTTCTGCCAGGTGATTGCCCATTGATCCCTTTTCTTTCTCTTCTGCTTACCGAAATAAAGTAGCTAACAGAAAAACATAGTTTAAATTTTAATTTGAGGTTTTATTACCATAAAATAGTGTGGCACCAGAGTTTAACCCTGGTAAAGAAGGCAGGTTGCACATTTTGGAAAGGGAAGAGGCATGAGTCTCAATGGAGATCAGTTCAATGCTAGACCAGTTGTTAGATAAAGAAAAATATGGCCAATTTTTGAGGAGAAACAAAAACAAATGGGGCACAGCTCCATTAATTTCAGGGTGATGAACAGAAAATACGGAAGTATAAAATGGATTAAAACTATTCTTCAGCTATTCTTTTAAAAAACGTTTTAAACCAATGAGGTTTTTAAAGTTAATATAGAAAGATTACTAACTGGCTAGATATTTCTTAAAGGCTTTCTTGATTTTTTATTAAAATGTCAAAGAGAAAGAGGAATTAAAAACATGAAAGAATATGAAGAAAATTTCACTGACTGCAGTAAAGAAAAAGCTACATTGAATATATTGAAGAGTAGTTTATTCCATGGATAGAAACTTCCAGCACTCGTCCCAGTTAGAATACCTCCTCTGGCTGATCTCTGAGTTAGGTAACACATTAGCTAACATTTCTTATGCCAAAGCTGGAGACCAGAACAGTCATCACAAGTACTAATATATGACTCTCCCAGGTATTAATAGTTATAAAAGAGTTAATGGTGTTTTTATACTCATCTGTTTTCTGGACATTGTCTCATTTTCTTAACACAGATTTTACTTACTGTTGAGCAAATCTTATCCTACCAAATATATATATAAACTTTTTAAAAGCAAAAACTGAGCTTTATTTTCTTCCACAGTCTATTGAACACAATAGAACCTTGTTAAACTTTTCTGAAAAGAAATTTATTTTTATCTCTATAATGCCTTCCATAAATAACTAGTAAATTACTGCTATTTAATATAATGTTGACATCAATTATACTTTATCTTTTTGATAAATAATTATAAGGCTATTAAAAATGAAGTGATAAACTGCAATGCTCTTCAAGAGACTTGAACATTGGTATGAGGATTTTTGGAATCCTGATGTTTTTCCAGATCATTTATCTTCATTCCAATACATGCAAATTATGCTTCAAGATGATTATAGGTACTAGAGGCAATTACATGTGTCTAACCTATTAAGAACCCTCTAAATTCCACATAAATTAAGACTGTTTCCGAGTATTAATTAACAAAATGTATAAAAATTTGATTATAATTTGGCCTCTGGCATTTGGAAAGTTATTAATCCCCTTAAATTATCTTCTCTTATTGCTTGCCTTTTATTGAAACTTTCTAAATACAGTGAAAGTATAAATCATAACACCAAAAAATGTAGGCTTTGCCTTTCCTGGATCTGGAAATTACATAGTTTCTTTCAATGAATTGTATAATATTTATCACCCAAGAATATCAGTTAATGTCCAAAAGCTAAAATTTGAGGAAACAGTATATGTGACTTTAAAACTGGAACTTATTTTCACAAGAGCTGATTTTTTTTTTTACCAATTTTACAATTATACCTTTTGGGCACACTCTATGGTTTAAAAAAATGCTCAAGACAAGATTATGGGGAGGCTTACCAAATGGCGACTTGAAAGAATATCTTGTACATTTTATAAAGGGAGAGGCTAGAAAAATAGAATCTAAATTCTCTCCATTACAGCTACTCAGTTTGTGAGGAAGAGTATCTATAACGATCACTTGATTAAATGAGGATGTACTAAACGTGGGAGATACATAGTTTCTCTTTTTTTTTAGGTGTGTGAAAGGGGGGCTTGAGTGATCTGTACCTAATGGATAATGCAGATCCATTAATTGCATGTTTGGCACATTTCTGTCTCCTCTATTAGTTTTCAAGATGAATATGCAAGATAAATATGTGTGTATAATGATTATATCCAATTCATGCTGTTTTGATAATCTTGACTAATAGACTTACCCATACAATTTTAAGTTTTTTTCTTCTTTTACATGCTTATTTATTAAGTACATATTTGATATTTAAGGATGAGTCTAAATATTTGGAAAACTATTTGCTTTTTGGAAAGATACTATGCTGAACGAAATTGAAAAATGCTGAGTATTTGGCTTTGGAATTAAATTTAGTCATAGTTGTATTTTATTGTAGCTGACTAAATATATGTTCTATTTTTCAATTATTTTCTTCTCTTTAGGAATTATTTATTACTTCACAAATCTAATTTTGAAATAGGTTTATTAAAATGTCTGACTATAATTATAATTTATTAACATTTTACATATTTATTATTTCCCTTCATACATTTAGCTTATGTGGTTTTGTGCATATATGACAGGATGCATACCATCTTTGTGAATTGTTGTGCATTTTATAGTTACATAATGTCTTTTTGGCCATGCCCTTTGTTGCTATTCTTTCTTTAGCATTTCATTTTATTAAATTTCTTGGAAACAATGTATAACTTACTGTTTTAGAAATTAAACTGACATTTTTATTTTTTAAGAGAATTTACTAACGAACACTCAAATAAATCTTACGTAACATTAGTTTGTTTTTATTTTACTTCAGATTTATTAATTTTATACTATTGTCTCCTGTTATTATTTTCTATTATTATTAATTTGATCAACTTACTATTTATCTTATTTAATCACCGTATTTATTGGTAAATGCTGATGCACTTTCTAGTTTTATATAAACTTCTTTTCCCAATGATTATAATTAAATATAGATTTCTTTATTGTTATAGGCAAAAAAGATATCTACTATCCTCCCCTACTTTTTCTCTCCCCACCATACCCAAAACCATCACTGAAAATGAGATATTTAAAATGTTTTCTCTCCAAGACTCACTTTACTTTCCAAAAAGATTTTTAATTTTTCTTTCTCTTTTTCTCCACTTTCATATTTCAAACCTCCAAAGTTTTCCCAAATAATGTCTGTAACATTTAGCTCCAAGCCTTGACTAGGTTTTACTTTAAGATATGTCTTTTCTGAATACTCACTGATGGTTGGGAAAAATGGCGGAGTAAAGGTGACCTCCTGGCTCTCTGCTCCCAGAGAGAGAGGTGAAGAACTCGGTCTGCTATGCATGAGTGGATCACTCCCCCACAAGAACATCATTGTGAAACTGCAGAGAAACAGCGTGGGACACACACCACAGGGGACAAAAAGGTGAATGGGAGTGCGAAGTCTGGAAAGTGTGAGATAAACAATAAAGAATAGAGCGTGAGATGGCTGCACCCACCTGGCCAGTGAGTGCAGTAGGAACTGACCCACAAGAGAACTTCCCGTTCCCCACTGACCTCCACACTCACTCAGACAGGGATCTGTCTGAAGTTGGTAGAAAATTGCAGCAGGATATGTTGGACCCTGTGGAGAGGAGACGACAGCTGGAAGAATCTTGAACTCAAGGGAGCTCTGTGCTAGGACTGCAGTGGGCC
>RJWJ010029806.1:0-20346 GCA_004363605.1 Indri indri | reverse complement strand
ATGAACCTTAAAAACATGATGCTGGGTGTGAGAAGCCATACGGAAACTATGTGTAGTTCCTGTTGTATGATTTCATCTTTATGAAATATCCAGAATATGTAAATCCACAGAGACAGAATACTGATTAGTGGTTGCTAAGGGGTGAGGGAAAATGAGATGGGAATAATTGCTTAATGGGGTACAGGGTTTCTGTTCAGGGCAATGAAAACGTTTTAGAACTAGGCACAGGTGATGGTTGCACAACATTGTGCATGTACTAAATACCACTAAAAGGTACACTTTAGAATGGTCAATTTTATGTTACAAAAATTTTACCTAAATTTTAAAAATTCACAAGAAGTCACATTTCTGGTTTAGACTTCCTGGCTGCCACCTTGCGAGTTTTAAAAATGATGATTTTGTTAGCTATCTCCTTCTTCTTGGACATATAAGTTATGTGCTGAGTTTCACATCATAAACACTGCTGCAACGAATATTTTTATGCATGACATATTTCCGTATTTTGTGTTATTCCTTTAGGATAGATTCTTGCAGGCAGCATTCTCAGGTTATGGAGGCAGCATTCTCAGGGTAAAATACATGGATGGTTTTATGGTTTTACATACACATCGCAAAGTTATTCTTTAATAAAACTGGAATAAGTCAGCCTCCCAAAAATGCTACATGAGAGGCCTTAATCATCTTATCCTCATCAGCATTCCTATGTTACCTTTCTTATAAACCGCTTGCATGATACAAGACACGAGGCAGCTCATAATTTTTCCTCTGGTCTTTAAAAAATCATTTCTCAACATCAACTTCCTTTAGGAAGTTCTCCCATGTGAATGTGAGTTGCTCACAGTTTTTGGACTGCCTGTTCTTCCCTGACTCCGTAAGTCGCCCGCACAATGCCTTTGCCCACGCTGTGTCTGTTGTTTGAAATGTCCTTCCTTCCCCCTTCCCCTGAATGATAAGTACCCACAGATTCATCAAGGCCGAGACTGCCGCACTTTATTCCAGCTCTCTGACTCTCCGGCACTGCATTGTTTCCACATCTCTACGCAAAAAGACCTTTGTCCCTTCCTTTTTCATGGGGCAGCACATTGCATGGGAGTTTTTTTCTTATATGTCTCTTTTGTTCTCTGGATTTTGAAACCTTTCAGGACAGGACTAATATTTACAAAACCCTAAGTTGAACTGAACCTACTAGCACAGTTCCTGACCCACTCTTCCACCTGATTTTTTATCTGTCTGTGGTTGTACCCAGGACATCTCAAGGCATGGAGACACAGAATACTGAAGAGCCATTCGCAATGAAGGGAGAGTGGTATTATTTATACTACTGGACAGCAAGGCCTGGTGTGTGGGACATGGTTACACTACTTGCGATACAAGTGAAAAAGAAGAAGTCCCCAGCAGCAGAACTATGCCTGGTATTCAAGCAATTGCAGAGGATTTCAAAGTGATTCTGAAAGCAAACATGTCAACTGAGCTGAAAAGACATTGAATATAAGAGGTATGCTAAAAAATAAATCACTAAGATTTGTTCTAATGTCAAAGTTATGTGGAGAATGTATGGCTGGGTCTTCTTTTAACAAGAATATCCACCAAGAAGGCTGGAAAGATAGAGAAGAGTTTTGAGAATCATCTTATGGAGAGACAATTAAAAATGCATAGATTCTAATGGTGAGCACTTCTCACACATCACCATTTATATGATCAATAATTTGGGTATGAAGTTTCCTATGGCTGCCAAATTTTCACAAATTTAGTGGCCTCAAACAACAGAAATTGATTGTCTCAGAGTTCTGGAGTCCCAAAGTCTGAAGTCAGTACCACTGAGCTGTCAGAGGTGTCAGCAGGGCTGCCCTCCCTCTGGAGGCTCCAGGGGAGACGCCTCCCTCACCTCTTCCAGCTTCTGCTGGTTGCTCACATTCTTTGGTTTGTGGCTGCATCACTCCAATTTCTGCATTGTTTTCCCATCGCATTTTTCTCTTCTATCTGTGTGTCAAATTCCTCTATGCCTCTGTCCTCTAAGGATACATGTGATTACATTTGAGGTTCACCAGGATAATCTGAGACAATTTTTGCCTCTTAAAATTCTTAACTTCACATTTGCAAAGTCCTTTTCATATAAGCTAACATTGACAGGTTTCAGGGATAAGGACAAGGATCTTAAAAGGGGCCACTATTCAGACTACTGCAAATATAAAAATAGGAAACATCCTCAGTGCACCGTAAAGCTCTAAGACAAGTAATGCATTTATATTATATCTCTGTCTCCTTGTTATATTACTGACTTCCTGAAAGAAAGCATGTGACCTTTCAAGTCTCTTATCCAATCTGTGACTGCATCCCTGGTAGCAAGCAGAAAAATCCCATCATCTCCAAGAAGGGTTAAGTCCCAGTGACATGACTCTACTCTCTATTTCTTTTATACACTTTTCCTTGCCTGTTTAGAAGGCATTCAGCTTCTGCATCTGTAGAAAAGTGTTTTTGTGTAGAATAGACTCCAATTTAGTCAGCTAATGTAGAAGCCAATCCCAAAGCTCATCCATGAAAGTTAGCCCATGTGCTTTCATACCAAATCTGAAATCTTGATAAGGAGCAGAAAATTCACCATATATGCTCATTCCTGACATGGAAAACCTTCCCACTACTTTGACCAGTCACTACTAAGTTAAGAAAGTTAAAGTAATATGTCATCGTGGCATCCTTAAGGTCAAGGACTAATGTCTGGTAGACAGAAGAGAGTAGCAGGAGATGGGACAAGAGAGGAAGACAGAGGCCTCTCCAGGCAGAAACTCTATAGGTCTTGGTAAAAGTGTCATGTTTTATCCAAGAACAATGGAAAGCACTGACATGTTTTGTTTGGAGAGGGGACAGGGGAAGGGGTGAGACAGGTCTACCTGCATTCTCACATGGATTACTCTGGTTGCAGGGTGGAGATTGACATGGATGAAGCAGGAATGGCTGGGGGAGATGGCAGTCATCCTGACTCAAAGTTATGTTAGCTTGAACTCAGGGGTGTCACTGGAGATAGAGAAATACTTGGAGATAGAGCCAAGGGAGCTTAGTGGATGAGGAGGGTGAAAAAGAGGGAGGATTCAGGATGTTTTTTAAGTTTCTGGTAGAGAGGAGATGGAGGTGCCACCCACTGAGTTAGAAAACACTTAAACCAAACCAAGTTTTGGAGGAAAGATGAACTTATCTAAATGGTGACAATAAGAAGGCAAGTGGACACTTGGACAGGGAGCAGATCCACGATTGTGAGAGATCTGTGCATGGTAGAATACTGGAATTCTTCTCATGGATGAGATTTCTTAGGGACGATATTCTGTCTGGAAGGGACAGGCACCTTCCAGGTGACAGAAGACCAACAGTCAGAGAGAGAGGAGGACACCACGACATACAATATCATGGAAGCTGAAGGAAGAAGAGATTTCAAGAAGTGCTGACTGCTGCTGAAGTGTCAAATATGATGAAGACTGGAAAATGTCCCCTGGATTTAATGCCATGGATTGGGGATCTGGATAAGAATTATGTTGGTAGAGCATGGTGAAAAAAAGCCATACTGAGGTGGGTGGAAGGAAAGCAAATGAAGACAGCAATTGAGACAACAGTTTTGAGGATTCGTGGAAGCAGGCAATACATATAAAGCACTGAGCACAGTGTTACCACCTAACAGGTGAATGACAAATGTTAATTTCTTTGCCTTTCTGGTCTTAAACACAAATTGACTTTCCCTTTTGGATACTGAGAGAGATTAACATAAATGTTTCTTTCGTGGCTTTGGGAAAGTACCAATAAAAATGATTTTCTATTGTCAAGATGCAGCCTGCTGATGTGAAATAGAACCAGGGCTTTTTATTATTCTTGTGGCTTTCTGGGACCTTGAAAATGTCAAATCATCTAAATCTGTATCATAATAAAGGCAATTTGTTAATTATATATCTAAAAGTGAATTAATTTTTATATCTCTGCTAGAGTTTTCAGACATATTTCTCAATCACATGTAACCACACTTAGTTTAGATAATATTATCCCCAATGGGTATCTGTGATTGTACCCAGGATTCACGTTATCTATTTTACTTATTAAGAATCCACATGAGACTTCATTGGGAAAATAGAGGCTTTTGCCATCCATATATAACCAGATGAGACCCCAGAGTCAGGATCTCTAAATTCTGGGGGTGGGACAGTGATCCATTGACTCAGGCCATCTATAACTGAATATCACAGGCCAGATGAGAACCCTAAGGGGAAAACAACAATAAAAAAAGCATTAATCCTATCTTGAAAGATAAAATTAAAAAAGATCACTTGGCCTCCGCGGGTTGCAGACAACAGAAGAGAGATAACAAAGGGAATAACTGCAGACAGGGCGGGCCAGACTGACTCAGTGCAGGAGCTCTCCACAAGGAGATTTGAAGACCTTTTGTCTTCAAAACAGCCCACCACACCCTAGTCCTAAAATTCTTCATTGCCCACACATTTAAGAGTTCTAAAGTATCTGTTTCACATACTGAGTTACAATTGTGAAAATGATTGCTAGATTGACCTGTTGTCACTTTAGCTGATAAATGATGAAATGATCAACTACCTAAAAGGTGGAAAAAGTTTGAGTCTCACTAAGGTGAAGAGTTCCTTGCAGATGGCTGGACCTCAGGTGTCGTGATTTCCCCACTGTCTATAGCAGGTGATTAATAATAACTGCTTTGACAGCAATTGAGTACTTTATTATATGTCAGGAAATGTTCTAAAGACTTTATATACATCATCTCATGTAATTCTCACCCTATCCTAAAAGCAGAATGTAAATATTATTCATCCCCATTATGCAAATGGGGGAAAAAGGTTGAGAGAGACCAAGTCACATGGTAATAACAGATAGAGCTAGAATCCAAATGCATCATCCTGACTGCAGAGATTAAGCTATTGATCAACACATTAGAAATATGCATAGGTGGATATACGGAAGAAAAGGAGGAAGGGAGGAAGGAAGGTCAGACGGAGAGGACAGGATGGGTGAATAGATACATAGACGGATGAACAGAGGAATGAAAGAGTGGATGGAGAGTGGGACATACAGATATTCGTGTGTCTTAGGTTCAGTAAGAACCATGAACTTCCAAGAGGACCAGAAGCAATGATTTCACACTGACTCTCCTATTATCTAACCCAGTTTCATGGGAGAGAATGATTCATCAGTTACTGCAATGCAGTACCTCTCATTGTGGGGTGGTGCTGGAGTGCAGAAGAGGCACGTCTTCAGACTGGGAGGCAGAGATGAGAAGGAAGGCCTTGGTGGGGAGGTGGGCCATATCTCCTCAGGTCTTGATGATCAAAGAGTCAGGTATGACGTGTGAGGCGTCATCCAGAAACTGGGTGATAAGTTGCTATCTGCCAAGTGGTAGCAAGCGGATGACTCAGGTGGGGATCCGGATCCCATAAGGGCTCCTGTAACTTGGGACAGAGCCAGTGAGTCCCAGAAAGGACCAGAACTCTCCTTCACAAGCCAGGTTACTGAAGTCAGCTTCCTCACAGGCTCCGAGATTATTCCTCTGAAGTTCTCCCTTAGGGTTCACTACGACATTTTTGGAAGAGTTTACCCCAGTGATGTTGGAATGAATCAGAGCTGGAGGGCTTGGGGTGGTGCAGTCATGGCTGTGAGGATCAGGGCTTTCCTGGGAGCCAACTTAGGAGAAAAGGACATCAGAGAGAGAGGAAATCTGAAGCTTGAGTTAAGAAGGACAGAATCAAGGCTTCTTGGTCTATAGGTCCTCTCTAGTGGGAAATTCTCATTCCGTGGCTAAACTGTGGAGATTCTGAGATTGACTTTACATATTCGGGGACACATCTCCTGTAAGTACCACAGAGTGTCCTCCTGGTCAGCTCCTTTGTCTGTTCTGAACTGCAGACGTGCAGACTCAGGACCGACTATGCTGCATTATGCTGGTCACACTGGCAGCTGCGCACCCAGCCCCGTCCCCAGAGACTGGAATTTTATGCTCCTCTTGTTCATAGGAGTGTGGACCAGATAAACTGCTGGTAAAAGGAATAATCACCATATTGAGCAACTGTTCTAGGTCAGGGATTTTATAGAGATTCTCTCTACTCCTTAAACTATTGGGCAACTGGAACGTGACCAGTATGTCTGAGGAGCTGAATTTTACATTTTATTTTCCTACTTTAATTAGTTTCAATTTAAATAGCCATATGTGGCCAGTGGGTACCATATTGGGCAATGAAGAATGAACATTTCCATTACTGAAGAAAATCCTACTGGGCACTGCTGCCTGAGGGAAGCTTTTGAAGAAGGTCCTGCAAACCCTGTTTTGACAGAGGAAGAAACGAAGGCTGAGGAGTCCAATCAGTTGCCCGACAAGACCAAACATGGGGGTAGCAAAGCCAGGATTTGAACTTTGGTCTTTCTGACTTGAAAGCTTCTTTTTATTTCATGACCCTACACGTACAAAAATAGAACAGTCCTGGGCAAACGCTCTGCATTCGTGGGGCATGAGGTTTGATGGGCATCCTACACAAGTTGGTAGACCATCATAGCCCTGTTTGAGAGAATTATGATGGGACAGCCAGGGATGTTCTCAAAACAGGGAGATGGAATAGTGGTGGGGCTCATCAATCAGGGTGTGGGATGCAAGGTTCTGGAGGGGAAGTGTGCACCAGGAAGGAGGAATGGCACACACACGTATGGAAGCAAGAGAGAATGTGGCTCATTCAGAGAATGGCAACTGGTTAACTGCAGCTGTTGCATAGAATCTGAGGTAGGAACACCAGGACATACTGATTCAGAATGTCTGGAAGGGAGATCTACAGTTTTTTTAAATTCATTTACTTTTTATTTTGATTAAAATTATTTTCAAACGGAAATACAGCCATAGAACACAGAGTTCAATAGGGTCTAGAATGGTCAACTTTTCCATTCCCACAGGCAACCAATGCTTCTAGTTTCTTTCATATTTTTTCAGACATATTCTGTGAAGATACAAGAAAATATGCACATTCTCCCCCAAAAACTTGTTTCCTCCACAAATGTTACCAGATTTTACACACTCTTCTATATTTTGCATTCATCACTTAAAAATCTAAGCTGGAGGTGGTTCCAGAACATTTGTATTCATATGGAAGTTAGATCCTTGAGCGATTCTGATGAATATCCGCGGTCGAGACCATGTGGGGGAAGCTTGTTAGTTTATCCGTGCACCTGCTCGCCTGGCAGCACTCATAGCAAATTCTGATTGGCTGGATAGGGGGAACGAACGAATCAATGAAAGGGGTAAGAGAAGGCAACGTGCATTTTCGGAAGCAGTAAGAATGGAAAAGAGAAAGGAAGGAAGGACCTGATTGATATTTAATCCCTTGGAGGCATCTTGCCCTAAGATCTGAGAAATGACATGTCCTGGTTTTGGAAAATGGGATATAACTAGGGAGAGGCCAGCCTGCCTCAGCCTGCAGGTCCCATTGCCTCCTCCATAATCAGACACGCAACTTCTCTAAAGTCGCAGCCAAGCAGCACTTTCCTGCCCATCTGAAAAATGAAGTAATTTAAATTCTGTTTATAAGGTCATAGAAATGAGCTCAATGCCAGGCAATGATAGAAAAGCTTTTCCCGCTGGCAGGGGGGCATGCTGGCTGCTAGAGGCCGTGTGCCCCTCGGCTCTGCTCTGTCAGAACTCCTTGGGCTTCCTTCTACCTTGACACCCACAGGGAGGGATGGTCAGTGTCTATGTGTGTGTCTGTGTCGCTGACTGAGGAGGGGGATCATGTCTCATTGGCCTTTGTCTCCAATGACATGCCTGCCACACCGCAAACACGCTCAACCATCTGAGTCCCATTGCAGTGAAGAGCAAACTGTAAGAATGTGTCTATTAAGGGAAGGAAAGAAAAGGAAAGGAAAAGAAAAAAAAAAAAAAAGACAAGAATAGACCACAGATCATTCTGTCATGGAAAGTGATACCGTTTTTTGCATTTTCCCTTTCCGACAGGGAAAGCCCTTTGCTGCCATTTCACTGGGAGAATGTTGGAAGCATCGGCTGCCCATATGACAGGAGTGCCCTGCACAGAGACGAGAATACATGGATTTGTTTCAGGGTTTCTATTCTTGTTCCTGGTTAGAAGGGCTATTTCTGTCTCAACGTTGAGGGGCTGCTGAAAGCAAGCACACTGCAGCTCTGACTGGCTGTTAGAAAGCGGCACATTTCACAGACCAGTACCTGCTGAGAGGTGGGAAGTCCAGAACTCCGGGACACATCAGTGCTTGACACCATGACTCCATGACTGTAGCATCAGAGCCAGGTGGGTCTCATGCCCTGGCAGGTGGGGAACAGCAGTGGTTTCCCAAAACTACCTGGGGAAGTTGGTCCACCCAACATGCACCAAAATAGGATCTCTGGGGAGCTCCACCCCCTAAAAATCTATGTTTTATACTGTGTCTCAGGTAATGCCCTATAAAGATGCTCTCTACCTGCTTGACCTTGGGTATGTTAGTTCTCCTCCATGACCTAGGAGGCCACTCCTCCCAGCGGCCTCAGGGGCACTGGCACTGCCAACCTCTAGGCATGACGTGAAAATCAGAGACTATGATGAGCAAGCAGTTTGCCATGCACAAAGCCATTAGCAAGGGTTCACTAGTGTCAGGGTGGTGATAATTATTATTATTAACCCAATGCTGTAAAAGGGATTAAGCCAGCCAAAGAAGAATGAGAACATCGTCAGTTCAGCCATTTTTTCTTTTCGTTTTGCTAGAGAGAAGGTTCACTGTTGACCAGCGCCTCACAAGTCAGACCAAGAGGTGATGGGCCTCTTTGGTCTCTCTCCCACTTTCTGCACAATTTATGCCCCTCTGGTGCCCAAGCTCTCCCTCCAAACACCACCTCTGCCCAGACACACCCCAGTTTCCAGGTGCCTGCTGGTTGGCCGTTTCCAGGGAATCCCAGGCCCATCACCTATGCTTTGAGCTTTCTCTGCCGTCACCCTTTGCTTGTCTTCAGCCCTTTCTCTTCTTCCCCAGGGCAGGCAAACACAGATTCCCTGCTTAAGCACTAGCAAAAGCTCCCACATTTTCTGGGGGATAAACTCTGAATATTTTCTCCAGGCTTCCAGGCCCTCCACACCTGACTATGTCTCAGTCATCCCACCTCATTCCCTACAGCACACCCATCCTATCCTATCCCGCTCCTATCACTTTACCCCATCCTTGCCATAAAATGAACCCTGCCCACTCCAGCCTCCATGGCCCCCCTGCCTGCCTGTCATGCCCCCTTTGCCTTCTACTTGCACCCCGGCCCACCCAGTCGGTAAGTCCCACTCAAATCCATTTCCCTCGGGGAGTCTCCCCTGCTTGCTGCAGTCCCTACTGTGTACTTTTCTCTGAAATCCTAAATGATAATAGGCCCACAATTAAACAATTCATTAAATTCATTTACCCATCACCTATTAAGTCACAGTAAGGGCTAACTGAGAAGGATGGTGATTAAATGGGAATATTGAAAGAAGGTCTTGCTTGGTAATTGATAGGATTAGGAAGGTGAGGAAGATGAAGGAATCTAAGAGGAATTCCCAGTTTCTGGCCTGATAATTGGTTTGGGGTGCTGCTACTCACTGAGATGGGGACATAGGAATGGGATCCAGCCAGTGGGAGGGGTATGCAAAGCAGTTGCAGTTGGGGCACTTTGAGTCTGAGGCTGCTGTGACGTGCTTGGGGGGAGAGGTCCAGGAGAAAGCTGGCTGTGTGAATTGTGCAGCCCTGAACACAAGAACTGTCTAACGGAGGAAATCCACAAACAAGCCCACAAATTACAATACAAAGTAGTAAATGCTATAGACAAAGTGGAAACAGAACCAAGGGAACCCAGAGGAAGAAGCAAAGGCCTGGGGATGCTGAGAGGTTTCTAAAGCAGGTGGCACTAGAGTCGGGCTGGAGAACTAGTCCAGGATTAACACATGAACAGTTGGAAAAGGGCGTGCTGGGATGAAGGAACAGCAAGCACAAATGCACCGAGGTGGGGATGAGGATGGGTATTCCAGAAGTAGCCAGCAGGTCAGAATGGCTGGACAGTAGAGTGCGCGAAGGAAGCCAGGGCAATGCAGCGGGGGCAGATGGAAGGGCTACAAATAATTGCCCTGGACCAAATCTGACCCATAGACATGCCTGGTCTACAAAGTAGACTCAGACACTAGACATTTTTCACCCAAATCCACACTTCCTTCTTCTATTGAAAGAGAAAAGAGGACCCGGGCTTTCATTTTCCAGGTGACCACAGTCAGGCAGAATGGTGGCTACTCCCTTTGAACAGCCAAGGCTGTCCTTATGGCCAATCCCCAAACTGCCACTTTACATTATCCACCCAGCCCCTGTGGGCATGTGAGACTTGGGCCTTGCTGGAACTGGGGAACGATGCTGAGGAGTCTGGACTAATTTCTGAGGGTGATGCAGAACTGCTGGGGGCAAGGATGGTCAGGCAAGGATGGTGGACAAAACAGTAAAGACACAGGGACGAGGTCATTTCCTTTGAGTTCCTTCTTCTGAAAGGGCTGACCCCACGCTAGTCCTGACACTATCAGAATGTTCTCTGGTCTTTAGAGTAAGTGTCCTAGGACTCTGGTTTCCCTTTCTCTGGCCTTCTCAGTTAATAACGCTGGATCCCAGGTATTGAGTCAGAATGCCTCTACCTGATTTAACCAGGAAATCCACCCACCCCAAGACCCCTCAGCAGGGCGGTCCTTTGGCCCACAGGTGCCCTAGACACCTGGAGATGAATGTGTCTGTCCAGGAGGTGGCTGGCTGTTTCTGTGTGCTGCTTAGGAGAACCTACTGAATTATATCACATTCTTCAGACACTGCTGATCCGCACCCTGCTGGGCAGGCCTGCTGGGGAATGCCTGACTGCTGGAGGAAGAAAGACTCAAGCCAAAGGGCAGCAGGCTTAAAATACTCCCAGTGAGAGCTATTGATCGACCAAAACAGGAGTGGGGAAATAGCCCAGGAGGGAGGCTGGATGGCCCAAATTTTCTCTCAGCAGAGGTCTTGTTGATCTATAGAATTTAAACGTATAAAGGAAATGGATGTGATTAGCACCCACAAGCCCATGCTACAGCATTATCATTTCGCTGCTTATGGAACCCATTGAAGCCACAATGATGCTAAAGCACTCATTGGCTAAACCTTTTCTTTGTACCTACTATGTGCCTCCTACAGTGACTCAGTTCCTGTCCTCAAAGACCTCACAGTCCATTAAGAAATGTGCACAGCTAAATAAATAACTGCAATCCAAAGTGAAAAGTGCATTGACTGAAATATTTGCTAAGTAAATGGTGACTTGTATTTATAATTTTTGTTCGGTATTATAGAGACTTCATAGAGAAAGAGAGAGTTGAGTTGGATCTTGAAGGATGAGTAGGAACTCAGCCAAGAGGCTGAGAAGAGGGCTATCCAGGCAGAGGGAACACCTGTGGTATGAAGCTGGTATCTTTGGGGCCAAAAAGAACTGGGTTCTTTTCCTGGCTCCACCAATTACGAGCCAGGTGACCACTGACATCTTAACCTCACCAGGACTCAGTTTCCTCATGTCTAAAATGCAGTTACTGAGAGCAGCCCGGACGGGGTTATTTAGATCAACATTGTCCAATACCGTAGCCCTATCCATTTGTGGCTATTTAAGTGTACATTAATTCAAATTAAATAAACTTTAAAAATCCTATTCCTTATCCACAATAGTGACAGTACAAATGCTCAGTAGCCACAGGCCCCACACAGCACCATACTGAACAGTGAAGATTATAAAACATTTCCATCATTGCAGAAAGTTCTACTGGACAGGGCTGATTTAGAAGATGAGACTTCTGCGTATACAAGTCACCTTGCACAGTGTTTGGCACATAAAAAATGTTCGATAACATAATTATACCTACATAATGATAATTTGTAGAGGCCTAGAGCAGTAATTCTCAAAGTGTAAAATGAATGGAAGAAAGAGAGATATGCCGATAAGGAAGAATTAACATCAGCTGGGAAAGGAGGTGATGAGGGAGAGAGAGAAGGAAGGAAAGGAGGAAGGAAGGGAGAAAGCAGGCAGGCAGGTCAGAGTGCCAGTTCTTCTGCGTTTGTTGCCCGGAGCCATTTCTCCCTGTCCTGCTCTGACCAGTGCCCGGGAGGCTGATCTCCACAGACCGCCTCATCTGAGCAGCCTTGCTGGCTTCTGATAGGATTTGGATAATGGCAGTGAGAAATAAAACAGAAACCAATTTGCAAAATGAACGATGACCTGCAAAAGGGATAAACCGATCTAATCAGGACACGCAACACAAATTAAGCTCAAAATGTTTTAAACACCAGCTCATCAGTCCCATATGCTCCCAGCTAAGACCACAAATTGATGTAATAATAACTTTGTATGAACTCACAAGTTCCAGAGACAAGACTGCAGACTGTTCCAGCAAATCACCTGCTTCATAAATTCTGAGCGATCTCTGTCCAGACCATGCTAACTAGCTTCTGCCCTAAAACCATCCTATAACTAACCCCAGCCCCACAGCCTTGTAAGTACCTTCCCTAACTCCCCCTTTGTGAGACATTCTTGAGATTCCGTTGCTGGGCTTCTCTTCCTTGCTCATCACGTTTAATAATCCCAGCTTGGTGAGATCACCAGGTTTCCCTTGTGGTAGGTGCTTCAACAGGAGACAGCAGCAGGAGAAAGGAGGGCAGGAAGCAGGGTGAGGCATCCTTCCACTCTTCACCCCGTTTCAGGACTGACTCTGGCTGTAGCTGTCCCCCCACCCCAGCCGTAGCTTCTGCTTGGTGGCCCCTCCTTTAAGAGCTCCAGTAACATGCTTTCCTCCCCTTGTTCCTCCAACCTGGGGCTTTTGGAATTACTAGCCTCACTATCCCTCATTTTTTCCCCTTAATCCTGTTCATTTTCTAGACAACAAATAAAAACACAAAGAGTTTTTATTTGTGGGAATAATGAGTTTCTTGATGCCAGAGAGTGCAAGTTACTATTTATTACCAAGCAATGTGCTAAGCTCCCTTCCCTGGATGTCTTCTTAGACATCTGCACAATAGGCATTCGACCCCATTTTACAGATGAGAAAACTAATTCATGAGGTTCAGTGACTCACCCAAGGCCCTGTCCATCAATGTTTGATGCAGGAACACTCGCTTTTCAAATTCTGATGTCTGTGTGTTCTCTAATACTCTGCACTGAGCCTAAGTGTGGGCGTTTGAAAAATAGCTTTCTTCTTCCCTCAAATAAACATCCTGTTAGTTCCCAGAGACTGTTCTCAGTGTTTATGTTTTTGTTTTTTTTTCTCTCTCCCAATCCTGGTAACACTCTAACTTTGCATTAAGCTTTCACAGCTTCCTTCAGGAACAGACATATCTCTTTTACTTCTTCCTTGTAAGAAGCAACTGGCAAAAAAGAAACAAAAAATCATCTACTCTCTTTGAGGATCTCTGATCATTTCAGGCTTCAGCCTTGGAAGATACCAGTGTCCTGAAACCCAGCACCACAGAGACCAGATATGATTTTTAAGGAGGACAGTGTACTACCCTGGGAACCTCAAATGGGTCTCCCTATCCAATTCATACATCTGTTTTCCAGCTGAGTATGCCTAGGTGTAACACAGCTAAATCACACCAATACATGCACATCTAAATTTACACCAGAGAGACAATACTGTAGGAATCGGGTAAGCTGGCAGGAGTCAGTATGAATTAGAAGTTAGTGTAAAGCGTAATAAAATCTTCCTAGATGGATGGAGCAGGTAACCTTAGAAAGACCGATATTTAGGGGGGATCTTATGAGCAATATTGATGAGTTATGTATACTCAAACTCTTCTGGGGGAATAGAATAATGGAATATACCCTGGATTAACAAAAGCAGACCCTTGTCAGCATCTCTTTATATCTTGACTTGAAAGGAGCTGGAAGAATCTGCATAAGAAGTTTATGGAGATTCTAGATAGGAACGAATCAAGGGAGGATACAAAGTGACTAGACGTTGGGAAAGTCTTGGACAGTGCCCTTGATTTAATACATGGACCACAGAGTTTGTGGGGGAAGGCTGGTTCTATCGTTCCATGTAGCTGAGGCTCATTCAGCCACCTAGACATGGAATTATTCTTTACCTATCAGTGACTGAGCATATGAGGCAGGACATAAAAAGGTGAAATATTGGACCCCAAGTTTGTGGTGCGTTGGAAGCAAGTGTAAGAAACTGGGGCAGCAATAGCTTCAGTGGAGGGGGAACACGCAGCCACTGAACTGTGCAGGACCTGTGTTCAACAGTGACACCACATGGCAGTGAGAAGTTACAGCAAGAGCAGACTAAATATATTTGCCAATTTTCTTCACAGGAGCATGTAGCTCCTTTTTGAGCTATATAAGCCCCCTTAAGACTGTGGCTGATTCAAGAGGGAACTACTGGTCTTCCTTCCATGCTTAGTAATAAGTAATAAACTGGAAAAGGAGAAGTGAAGTAGCTTATAGCAATCACACTGGGAGACCTGGGGCTTAGTACTTGGGCTGTCACTTGCTTTGTGTGACTTAGGCTGAATCATTTCATTTCTCTTGGCTTAATCATCTCATCTTTGAAACATCCTTTCCAGATCCAAGACTCCCCAGAGGACTGTAAGCTCCGTAACAACAGGGCCGATGTTTTGTTCACTGCAGTATCCCCAGAGCCCAGTGGATGGCATGAGGTACTCATTCATAAATGCTTGTTTAATTGAATTGAATTAATGATCTCAAGCATTCCTCAGGACGCTTAGCCTTGAGGCAAATGTGAAAGTAAAATCAGCTTTGTGCCAGGATGTTGGTCACTAAAGGAATCACAGTAGTGCTTAGTACACAGAAGATGGCTGATAAATATTCATCTCTCATCATCTCTTCATAGCAGATGATCAGAGAGGTTATGTGACTCAGGGAGCTGCACAGCTCCCCGAGCTTCCCTTAGGGTTCTCTTTTTGCTCCCAGGTAACAGATACATGTCTGCCAACACCAGCTTCTCTTCTCCTTAGGACAGCTGGCTCCTCCAATGAGTGCTTGTCTCCTCTTCTGGCCCCCTGAGGATAGCAACACTTGCCTCCTGTCCCAGAAACAAGCACTAAGGCTTCCTGAGAGTTTCAGTGTCAGGGCCCAGCAGGGAGCCACTGGCAGGAAGGTGAAAGAACAAAGAAAGGCAAGCAACATCTCCAGGAGGGCACACAACAGAAGCCCTTCCAGGTTTTGGGTTGAATCAAAACAGAGCTGGGCTCTGAGGTTGCACTTGGCTTTGAGCCTGGGTCCCTCTCCTTCTCCTTGGTTCCTGGGCCCCTGGGCTTTCGTCTCCATCAGCAGCTCCAACTGCAATCCTGCCCTCCGTGCACCTGGTCCAGGGAGGAGGAGAGTAGATAAAGAGGCAACGCAGCACCCATAGCAACATGCACCACTGGGGAGGATGATGTGGGCTGGGGAGCCCAGAGGAGGTAGTGGAGGACTCAGCCTCCGGGGAAGGGCTTGACAAGGCACCTGCTCTGCAGGGAAAAGAAACACCAAGGAGCCAGGAAGGCATTTCAGTGGAAAATACAAAAGCAAGGAGAAAAGCCCTGTTCTCAAAGCTACCCATCAGGAGTCACATGCAGGGCACACGTGAGGCAAATCAGACACTGTAATCCAGTGACTTCCTGTATTTGTTTCTACAGTTTTTATCATCATCAGGGAGAGTAATGCTACCCACAGGAGAAACACTTATTGAGTGCTTACGATGGGGCAGGCACCGTGATTGACATATTTATTTGCTCATAAATTCTCACAATAACCCCATGACAGAAGAATGCTACTCTCCTCACTTCACAGATGGGGATATTGAGGCTCAGACAGGTTAAGGAAATTGCCCAGACTCCCACAGTTAGTAAGGAGCAGAACGAGAATCCCAGTCCAGGTCTATCTGACTCCAGAGTCTGAATTCTTACTACTATTAGCTCCTGCTGCTCGCTCATTCATTCATTCCACAAATATTTATTAAGCACCTACTATATGCCAGTACTATTAATATTTTATATTTTCTCTTGCCGATTTGTTGATGTTTGATTTAGAGGCAAATTTCCAGGGGCACAGCGACTGTATGGAGCAATATGCACACTGCAAGTGATGTGTGAGCTAAGGAATGATTCAGCTCCTCTTCAGGGCTGGCACCCCAAATGCGCCAGCCTGCACTCATAGGTGTGCTTTGGAAAATGAAGCCAGCTTCCAGCATCGTTGACAAGAAAACTGCAACACCAAATAGCAAGGATCACATACAAGAAATCCCACCCTCACTATATTCTTGCTAAAAGAGTGGACTGCTAACTGTATAATAAGAATTTTGCCGACACAAAGCTAGATTGAAGAAGCATAGAAAGGCAGGACAAATCCATATCCTTTTAATCACAAAGTCTTACAAACAGGTCTCCTTCTGTGAGAGTGTGAATCCCAGCTGTCTCAGAGAGAACTCTGGGCCGTGAAATACTAAACTTGGAAGGACCCTAGAAACCAACCTTCCCAAATGTCGGTGGGTTAGATACCCATCCCCATCCGTGCTTTGTCAAGGTACAACTTGTACTATTCATAATTTTACATGTCATTTTAGATCACCTTTCTTCTTCACTTAAATATAATTACAGTATAAGGAAAAGAAACTTTCTATCGCAACCTTTAACAGGAAAGCCAGATCCCCTCACATAAATGGATTACTGTAAGAACAAATGCACTAGCCCCAGAATGTTATTAAGTTCAAAGCAATTTAAAAACAAAGGTAATAAATCTCGGTGCCCCCCATGTTTGGGGGAGGATGCTGAGTGGCAGAGCGGGAATGGGCCCTGCTCGGATCCCTGGGTGGCTGCTGCCTGGCTGGGACTGACCTTGTAGACCCAGGATTCTTTCTGCTGCTGTCCCACTGCTCAGTGGCTGCCCACTGCGTTTATTAGCTTCTGTCTGTCTGAAAAGCTGTGCACACGCAAGCCTGTCTCTATCTAACATAAAACCCCCCAGCTCCCATTTCATTGCAGGCTCCTCTCTCTCTGTCTGAGCACGAATCCGCTGCCCACGGCCTCTTAAGGACCCTCTCACTCCAATCTCCATGAGGAGCACATGGCTGGAGGGGCAGGGGTAGCAAAGTGCTTCCCTGGGGTCACCATGGGGAGGGCCTGGGCAAGAGGAACTATCAGAGGAGAGGTGGGGTGGGCACCAGAGGCCAAGCCCTGCTGCTGGATAACTGAATTGAGGTGAGGCTGGTTATTTCCCTCTGTTTCCCTCCCTGTAAAATAAGCAGTCAGACAGCACAGGTGCTTCTCAGAGAGGGGCTGGGCACCACAGGTGGTACCAGAGGTGAGTGGAGGCATCTGCAACAGGATATCTCTAATACGGGTAAGTCAAACTCGCTATTCCAGCCACTAGACAATCTGGTGTCAGAAAAGTGGTATGTGAGCTGAGTGGTCTCTGTTCTTAAAAAGGGTTAAAAGTGAATTTGTAAGACTATGTCCAAATAAATCTTGGAATTGATTCCTTGAAAAATGCTGCATGGTTTGTTAAAGTGTCAGGTTGTAGGCAATCACCAAGAAGTAGCAAAGGTTCACTATGAACAAATAAATTGTCAGTCGCCTTGTCTCTATCTCTAATAGGACAATGAGCTGGGTAGATTAAAGTTACCTGTTTATTCAGTAAACCTTCACTGAACAGCTACGTCAGGTCAGGGAGTTTGCTCAGCTCCACAAATGCCACTTCATATCAATTGCATTGGCACCACAGGACAGCAAAAAGATGCTACCAAATAATTTGGAAGCTGAGAAATAAGATTGCCTTCTGGTTCCTAATTTATTTTAAAAGTAAGCAAACAGAATTGGAGGACAGATATGTAAATTGTCCTTAAGGAGGCAGAAAGGTTAAAATGATGGTGATATAGCACCTCTTGTATACTCCTGGATAGAGCTGGAACGCATTCTACTAAGTGAAGTATCCCAAGAATGGAAAGACAAGCACCACATGTACTCACCATCAAATTGGTATTAACTGACCAACACATAAGTGCACATATAAGAATAACATCTATTGGATGTCGGGCAGGGGGGAGGGGGAAGGGGAGGGGGAGGAGGGGACGGGTATATGCACACACGAAGAGTGCAATGCGCACCATCTGAGGGATGGACACACTTGAAACTCGGACTTGAAGGGGAGGGGGCAAGGGCAACATACGTAACCTAGACATCTGTACCCCCATAATATGCTGAAATTAAAAAAAAAATGATATCTGTCCATCCGCCCCTGCCCAGTCTTCTTCCACTTCTCATTAAAATACCATTGAGGACACAGGAAAAAGTCAAAATGTCCTAACTCATAAACACACTGAAAATCAAAAGTGATAAGCCAATTATTGCCAGAACGAGGAAGGAATTTTTGTTGACTACATTTGATGAATTCGCACACATGAAGTGCTTGGAACAGTATCTGGCACGTGAAACATCCAGTAAGTGTTAATTATTATTAGTGTAAAGTCAAAGGAGCTGGGCTGAGGAAAAGAACTGGTGACCTCTGCAGACATTGTCGTGTGAAAGAGAGAGGCCCCTCAAGGCTGAAAAGTGATGAGCAGGTGCAGTGGGCCGACCAGCGTCCCCCAAATCAAGTCTACTCAGAACCTCAGAATGTGGCCTTTGCAGAAGTAATTAGTGAAGGTTAAGAAGAGGTCATACTGCAGCAGGGTGGGCACTAAATCCAATGCCTGGTGTACTTCAAAGCAGAGGAGCCACAGACACAGACGCCCACCAGGAACGAGTCCATGTGGAGACGGAGGCAGAGACTGACGTGATGCCCCCGCAGGCCAAGGAATGCAAATGCTAGGTGGATGGCGAGGGATTCTGGGTCTCCTAGGGATGAAAGTGGGTGCTGCTGCGATTCACCCCCCACCCTCAACTGGCTTTCAGAGAGGCTCATGGGAGATCTACATGTGCAGTAAGAATCAGGTCATGCAACTCCAACTGTCCAATCCAAGTGGTTCCATGGTGACGTCTGAACCATGAAGCAGGTCCCAATCCGGGCACTGTAAAACAAGATGCAGACCATAATCAAGTCCCTTCTCTTTGCCCTTCCTTTGGCTCTCCCTTTGCTGTGACAATGGGTCTGGTTGTCATCTGTGGCATAAGCATGCTCTGTAAACCTATATCTTGCTCTTGCCCTATAATCCTATCTTTGTATCCTCAATAAACCTTATTTTCATACTTGCCTGACTTTGATGTGTCTGGTCATTCTTTGGCCAGGAGCACACTAAGAACCAACATTTCAGACTAAAACTTGACACAAGGACTTCTGGAAGCCACCAGAAACTAGGAAGAGGGAGGGGAGGACCCTTCCCTAGAGACTTCAGAGGGAGCACGTCCCTGCCTACACTTTCATTTAAGACTTCTGGCCCCTAGAACTAGAAGAGGATAAACTTCTGTTGTTTTAAGCCACCCAGTTTGTGGTGCTTTGTTATGGCAGCCCCAGGAAACTATTTGGAGGTATCTGTTCCTCTTCTTAACTGGCAGAGAACCAGGGTCTGTAGTCACCAGTAAAGTGGGCGGCCCCACTTCCGCTTTTGAGTGCTGCTTTATAAATCAGCAGATACTGTTTTTAGCCACTTCCAATCTTTTCACCTGCTGGGAAAAGCCGAGGCAGAGAAAAGCCATGAGAGACTGCACGTGGGGGAGGTAGCCACCAGACGGGAACACTGCACTGTGGTGAGACAGGAAGATCTTGGGGGCTTTGTGTGTAGGAGCTTGGGGTCTCTCATGTGCTCCACCACTGCAGATGGATGGAGGGCTGGACTGCTTGCACGTGGAAGTTCCCACAACCATTCATCAGAACTGGACAAAGCAATTGCCTGAGAGACCCAGGGACCTGGGCCGGGCATCGTGCACACCAACCTTCCAGCTGTACACCTGGGGAAAGGCTGTGCCCACTAAGGCAGCAGTGGACAGGGCCAAAGGCAATCCACATAACTCTGCCTGTTGGCAAACGCTGGCCTAGAAAGACGCTTCTTGTTTACAGATAAATGAAGAGGAGAAAATAAAGAACACAGAGCCTATGAAAAGAATATGTGATATGAATGGAAGAGAGCCTTATCCTGAAATCTCAAAGAGAATACCTCTGAAAATGAAGTGCTACAGAAGCCTGGAGAATATTTTAGAAAAACAGAAAAGGCTTTTGCAACACAATGGAAGAGAACCTGATCTCTATGAAACAGAAAAAGAGAGTTATAAGAAGATAATTTGCAACGAAAGGAGAATTTGGTATGACAAAAGGCAAATATGTACATTAAGAAGATGGATGCAAAAGTTTTTCACAAAAATGTTAACGTA